>CAJHNH020000877.1:215000-222186 GCA_905116865.2 Candidula unifasciata | reverse complement strand
AGGTAACAGTCCTGAAAAGTAAAGGTTGCTGGTGTGATGTTGACCACATCACTAACTATGTGTCGATTGGTCTATAAAATATAGGTCAAGCCATATATGCCAATTACGCCTGAAGGCACAGAAATGGGTCCTATATCTTACAAAAGGCTTTCAATGGGCCACAATAAGAACAACATTTTACACAGCACCTGCTATATCAATGCGTGTAAAACCAAAGTATATATATACATTTAAAGTTACGGGAGAAAAATATTACACTGTTCTGTGGGTCCTCAAGCACTGCATGAGACAAGTTAGCGATCTTCTGCTTCTTCTCCAAGAGCTTGTTTTCACGATAGGCAAACACTTCAACAGCACTCAATGTAGTCAAGTAGGCCTTCTCTTTTTCAATATCTACCACATCCCCATGTGGAGTCCATTCACTAGGGCTCATTTTATTTTCCTCTTCTGGCTTTTCTTCAGCAGAGACCTCTGCATTAACTTGAGCTAGAAAAGAGAAAAAAAAACAAGAATCACGAAAATTTACTTATAATTAGAAGTTATTCACATAAATAAACAGAGGGGGGACCCTTGAGGCCGTTAAATATTATATATTAATAAAGTAACAGAAAATGTATTGATTGGCACTCATAGAAAGAAGTAGAAAGATGGAAGAACACACTAGACAACACAAAAATCGAAAGCTATAGTTACCGTGCCGGGATTCGAACCTGTCACCTCAAGACGGCAGGTACGCCTCAATATATAAACAAGTGCACTAAGAACATGGTTTACTCCATTGAGTGCCGATCAATACATTTTCTGTTACTTTATTTATTTATAATTAGAAGCAGAGTCACTAAGATAAATAACCTAACATGAATACAGTAAACTATTATGGATGTTGACAAGTGTGATAACGAGGAACAGACTACCTGTAAGAAAGTACTGATTGTTTCTGTATAGTTCACTCTGGTAAATGTTCAAATTGGTATACATCCTGTTTTAACACAAAAACTTGTGGGTATACATTTGTTTAGAATATGACCAACGTGCTAGAACTTGCTTGAGTTAAAATTAGTCATGAGACGGTGTGCCATCTTTGTTTACTTCTCTTGAGACGAAGCCATAGATACATGCCCATGACTGTGCAGAGAAGCACCACCCCCGACAAAGCCTAAACAGCAATGTCTGGAATTACCAAACAAGATCACGTTTCTGAAACACCAGGACAGAAGGCAGAAGTCAAATCTGATGAGCCTTAACTGGGTCCAAGTAATAAAAAGAGACAGAAAACAAAAAGAGTAACACACACAATTTTGCAGATTCCTGAAGTTTTATTAGAAGGGAACTCTCCTTCCAAACAATAACATCTCCTCCCCCCTTCTCAGTACTACTGTAGTAGGCACTTGACTCGTCTCAGGAAAGTAAAGTGAGGTTAAATTGTTTATTTATTTCAACCAATTGCTTTTGTATTTTAATTGAACATCCGTTTACCAGACCTGACTTAACTGTACGCATAATGCTGGTTCCTTGCCTCTCAGGCAGATGCACTCCGACTTCGAAGGAAGCTCTCAATTAATTGACTTTTACACACATTTGTTAGGGAGGTAGTGGATTTGTTCTTGTGTTCCAAAGAATGGGAAACCAGAACTCACATGGGGATACACACATTTTTGCCTTTCTGGTCGTTTGGAATTTGTGTCAACGAGATTATACTGCACCACAAACTCTTATATATGAAAAAAAAATATTCAAACTGAAGGAAAAGGTGATAAATGCAACTATGGTACTGGTAAAATGAAGGCTAACACAAGAATGCAAAGAATAAACAACTATATTAACCTATACAGCATGTTTAAAAGATCAAATAAACAGAGATATCAACAAGCTCAGTTTTACTGCTGCTTTCGTTAAAACATCTTCAGACTGAATTCTGAAGGTGTATGAAGAACAGGAAGCAGTTCTACGCAAGTCAAATAAATTCTGTTTACATTTATTTCAGTACATTTTTTATACCCCCCACCCCAAATATATAAAAAGGATTAATCAATAACCACGTACAGAGTGAACCACTAAATGGAATACATTCCATGGAGACCTAAAAAAAAAATATATGTATCAGGTGACTCATGCTTGAACCCGTCACCCTATCACTGAGGCATATGGGAAAAATGACTTCAACATGGCCTTTCAAAAAAAGCATTAGCTATGAAGGAAAATGCCCTAAATAATGTCTTTTGTAAACAGGTCACTACAGACAAGTCGGAAAAAGTATATTTACAGAGGATTAGCCCCAACAGGAAGCATCAATTTTGATGTATCTTGTGCTACAGAATTAAACCTATTACCACAAACAAATTATAAACTGCCAGTGCATACAAATAAATAAACATTCAGTTAAGAATATTTAATTTTCATTAATAGCTGTTAAATAGCTCAAGAGTATTTCATTCTCTTTGCTAGCTGTTAAATAAATGTTAAGCTAACAGTGTATTACTCCCTTTGTCATCTCACCTGTTAACTGTCTTAAAAATCGAATAAACATTCAGCTAGGTTGTATTTATTACCTTCTTCTTTGTCATCTGTAGCCTCTGCCTCAACCATCTGTTTAATGACTTTCCCTTTGGCTATGATTGGAAGCATCATCTTCATATGCTGTGACTTCTGGTCCGTTTGAAACTGTCTTGGCAACTGCTCATAGGATTCTTCTTCATCTTCATCTGTTCTTTTTCTTTTCTTACTTCGTGGTTTACCACTTTAAACAGATGAAACAGAATAAATTATGTTTGATGACTAAATACTCAGATGAATAGACCCGCTATTTTAGTAACCGAATTTAACTTCAAAACAACTTTTTACATAAGCATCACGGATACAACGAACGAACAAACTTTATTTTCAAAGGGTCACCAATTGGGAGCGCAGGCCCGTCTTACATTCGGCCCTTCCAAACACCTGTCTTTCACACTGCAGCTGTATTTTTTCAATAAGCATGTTATATTCATATGATAATATGCATATAATGAATATCAAAAAAGAGAGAGAGAAAAAAGCAAAAAAGCATGGGTGGTAAAATGCATGTACACACACACACACAGAGGTACAGAGCCACAGATGGTGGTCCAGAAAGATCAGTGCTCATACTAGTCAAGACTAAGTGGCATTTTCCTGTAGTCATTCTATGTTTTGAGGTGAAATCATCCTGAAACATTACAGTACACTTAGGAAAAGACCAAAGGAAATAACAGACAGATCAAAACCTGGGTAGCTTGACCATATGGTTTAATCGATACAAGACAAGAAATGTGAAAAACCACAACTAGCCACAGTAAAAACCACAACTAGCCACAGTAAAAACCACAACTAGCCACAGTAAAAACCACAACTAGCCACAGTAAAAACCACAACTAGCCACAAGAAAAACCACAACTAGCCACAGTAAAAACCACAACTACTCACAGTAAAAACCGCAACTAGTCACAGTAAAAACCACAACTACTCACAGTAACGAGCACAAGATAATGAATGTGATGAAATAAGAAGTACACATATGTTGACGCAGCAGTTCCTGGGAGAATGTTGCTCTCATCAAGGCAGAAATCCATTCATTTCTGTGCAAACTGTCCCTCCCTTGTGACTTTCATTCCCAGGGTATCCTTGATATCTTGTGTCCACACTAAAACATGCTTGTCCATCCAGCCTCTTCTTTCAAGAACCATATCTTTTACTTATGTTTTCACCAAATCATTATGACCATTAATATAGCCAAAGTCTTTGGGTTTCCAAGAAACAATACTGCATATGAGCAAGTTCCCATTGCTATTCATTTGCGGAAGAATTCAGTATTTTTCCTTTTCTCAGTCCATGATACTACAAGAATCTAACAGTTAGCCTACATTAACTGCCTTTTAATGCAGTGTAGCAGTTAAACACCCAATGTGGGTCCAAAGTCCTGGGTTGAAATATGTATCAAGCCAGTTTTTTCTTCAAAAATGATCTTGGCTTCCAGGTCAACAAAACTTTAAAGGGGTAATAGGGAAAGTATTGGGAAGTAAAGGTGACCAGGCATGATGCTGACCACATCATCTGAGTGCTGACTGGTCTATAATATATAGGTCTAGCCCTATATGCCTCTAGGCATGGAAAATGATACTTAACCTTAGCATTAACTGCATGTTTACTTTGCATGTACAAGCCAAAGCTTCAAGACTTTGCTGAGAGTAGCATGTTTTTCACAAGCTTTCATATAGGATAGTGAAGGACATTTTGTGTCATTTCCACTGGCACAGGAATAAAGCCGTTATGAGATGATCTGACTGCAGTGATGTAGGAAGCTTTAGTAACTTAACTAACTGCCTTAAATTCATGTTCTGATACTTACTCATTATTCAAATCAGCTCTCAGAAAGCTATGTGCATTGTTCAGCTTTTGAAAATATTGAACATCATGATCAGAGAGGTTGGCATCATCCTCCTCCTCATCGTTTACTGGATAATTACTGATATCATCTAGCTGTTTCTGCTGCTGTAGCTGAAGCACCTGTTTCTTATTTGCACTCTCTTGCAAAAGTCTTCTCTTCTTTTTCTTTTTGTCCACTTTGTGAAGCTTGCCTTGCTTAGCCAAGCGATTTGTCCTTTTGTTGGCTAGTTTAGCTAAGCTTGCCTTATGAGCGCCGGACTTTGTCTTGGGTTTCTTTACCTTCATCTGTATCAAAATTAGAAACACATAAGTTAAACAACAGCCGTTTAAAAACAGTGGAAATTGTACACAACTACTAGTTACCAGTTAATACATCATATATACTTTTTGCTTCAAACAATATAACAGGCAGCCACTTATGTGTAGTGGCTAAGCACTCACCTGCAGATCTGAGGTCCATGGGTTCAAATCCAAATAAAGCTCTTATTTTTTTTTATTTTTTTTTTAAATGACATTGGCTCCTAGGTAGACCCAACCTTAAATGGGTAGATGGTAAAGTCCTGCTATGAAGTAAAGATGGCTGGTATAATGCTGAACACATTGCCAAGCAACTGCTGACTGGTATATAAAATACAAGTTACCCTTTGTGCCCACATGTGTCCTAAACTTTATTTACAACATATATAGAGACTTAAAGTAAACTACAGGCAGCTTAAGAGCAGACGATATTACAATGATTTCAACATTGGTATGAGAGCCAAACCATTCAGAAAGCAATGGCAAACTACTGAATATAAATTCTCCTAGTAAAATAAAAGCAGTCAATGGATATTAGGGTTGGTTTGCGATGTACCGCAAAAGGGCACTAAAGTATCTAATAATCATTTTTATATATATATACACACACACACATAAAGTGCCACAGTTGATTAAAAAGAATAGCAGAAGAAAGAAGACATGATAGCAGGAAAGATGGTCAGGGGCCGACCAGCGCAGAGATGGGTAGAGGATATAAGTGATACTTTGGATAGGAAAGAAGGCTATCCTCCGAATAACGGTGTCAAATTATTGAGGCCAAAAATATACCCTAACAGGGCCTCAGTCACATGTAAATTGCGAACTTCAGGCAACTACCGCCAACGTCGAGAGTATCTCCTGTGCCGCTACGCACGGCTAAACTAGATGGCTGGGACTCATGAGCAAATAAAATGAAGGAAGCTGCAGGAGATGCGGTAGCTCTGCTCGTGAGTCCCAGCCATCTAGTTTAGCCCCGCTCCACGCCGCACGCAGTGGCGCAGGAGATACCCTCAAAAGTGGCGGTAGTCACCGGAAGTCCGCAATTTACTTGTGGCCCTGTTAGGGTATATTTTTGGCCTCAATAATTTGGGACCATTATTCGGAGAAAAGCAGGAAAGTACATGAGGCGGCAGAGCTGGTGTGAGACCATGTTTCTTTCGGGCAGACAGTGATGAAAGTTTCACTCTTCAAAAGACTTAGTACATGATGATGATATGTCTCAAGGTGTGGAAAATAGTCTTTACTTTGTGTAGGGCGTGTAACTGAAAACACATCAAATATTCAAATCGTCTGCAACTGACTTCAAATCCTGGTTTGTCATAATTAGAAAGCAGAGATGACAGTACAATACAAAGCCTATTTCAAAGTGTCCTTAAAAACAAATCTACAGAACAAATATAAGAGGCCATAAATTGCAAATGCAACTTTTGGATACAGTTCAAATTCTGAACTGAATCAGTCAGAGAAAAGATGTCTCTCTAAACTTACAAATTATCAGTCAAGTTTATATTTTTATATTTCAAATTTGTCATTTATTAGACTATTAGACTGACACTCTACTTCTACTGATATCTCTTATCTCTCTCTCCAAATAATTTTATAATTCAACATGAAGAAGAATCTACTGAAACAATAACATTTTAACTGTTATATACATAATTCATTTAATTATTATTTTGTAAATATAATAATTAAAATACTAAAAAATACAAGTCAAAGTTAATGACTATTTTTAAAATGAAAATACGGCTGCAGACTGTATGGGCGTCGACATAGCGGAGCGGCTAGACGCTGGCCGCGGATCAGAAAGACCTTGGCTCTTAGGACGACCCAGCCTTGAATGGGTACCTGGTGCAGTACCGGGAAGTAGAAGCTGACCACATCACCTATCTTGTGCCGTGGCGTAGAGGCTAGACGCTCGCGTGCTGATTAGAGGTCGTGGGTTCACCCCATGACAAAGCCAGACTTTTTTCGGGATGCCGGGTTCGATCCCAGCTGCAGGCCATGCGCCTCGCATTGGTTTCGACAGTGGTATCAAGAAAGTCGACCGTCCAGAAAGCAATGGCAGGGAGTCGCCGTGGCAGAGCACCTAGACGCACCGCTGATCGAAAGGTTGTGGGTTCGCTGCCTGACGGAGCCGGACTTTTCTTCAAAAATTACCTTGGCTCCTAGGTTGACCCAGCCTTGCTTGAGTGGCTACCGGGTGCAGTCCCGGGAAGTAGAGGCGGCCGGCGTGATGCTGACCACATCACCCATCTTGTGCCATTGGTCTATATAAGTCTAGCCCTATATGCCTAAAGGTGTGAAACCGGGTCCTTTACTTTTTAGACTATGAGTGAGCAGACAATGTAGTGAACAGTGACAGACACGCTGAACTTACCTTTGGTAAAATAGTCTTTTTTATATCTTGTAAAAGTGTTACCAAAAATGTCTTGTTTTGTCTTTATTATACTTTAATTGCTACTGTACTGTACTATCAACCAAGGCG
>CAJHNH020000877.1:0-210000 GCA_905116865.2 Candidula unifasciata | reverse complement strand
CAGAAGAAAAAAAAACATTCATCACGTTGACTTTGGTATTAAATTCATAACAGAATGTAATGCGTTCCTACATAAGAATAACGGGACTGAAGCTGAGATGGAAATAAACAATGTTAAAGAAAGATGCATGTCTGTGCTAGAGGAAGCTCTCAATCAAATTACGTGTAGACTTCCCACCGAGAATATATTTCAAAATCTGTCAAAATTGAGCCTTTTGGCAGTTTTAAATCAAATATCAAGGACACAGTTTTCAGAGCTACAATTTTTACACCTGGCAGAAAACAACATCAGTATTATAGAAGAAAAGTACAGAAAACTGGTTGTTGCCAACTGGAAAGAAGAAGCTACATTTAAGAAGGAAAGACTACCTACAAACAGTGAAGATTTTGGGATAGGCGTACTTCGACACCAGGCATTTAAAGAGTTGGCCACTTTCGCCCTTACTTGCTTAATAATGCCCGTTAGCAATGCTGTAGTTGAGATAATATTCTCTCTTTTTACTTCAACTAAATCAAAAGCAAGAAACAAAATACAACTGGATTTTCTTGATGCAGTTGTCATAATTAGAGCAGAACTATTGATATCAAAGAAATGTTGCAAATATTTAATTCCATCTGAGAAAATGCTTAAAGATATTACATCCGAAAAGGTTTATGCTGCATCTTCCACTTGTCCAATGAGGATGACAGTGAAGAATTCAATCTAGAGCTTTTGATGTGAAATGAGTACAATGTTACACTTTATTTGTCAATTTTATGGCATATTTTGGGTGATGGTTTGGCATAAAATGAAGTTTTTTTATCTGGCAACCCTGTTGCGAGCACATGGTATTCATGGTAAGCCGAATCTGTGGTTGACTGTATGTTTTCGTTGTTCTGTTGTGAATATATAAGTAAGTTTACTCTATCAGTTAAAGACTTTGAGGTAAGCCTAATAAATTTACTAGGAATAATTAGATGCAGCATCCATTTATCTATTAGTGTGTAAATTTTCAGCAATATTACTAATCGTTCTTATTCTCAGTACATTTTTTAGAAGTGCATCACTTGAAAGTTCATTTCTAGTCGCCCTTTTTGAAACTAGCGAAAATAAACCTTCATAGTCAACCGGACTTTAACCTCGTTAACGTGCATATTTATTTGATTTTTATTAATTTTAGTCACATTCTGGCAATACTATTTAAAGCCTGCATATAATTTCAGCATATTTAATGGCAATTTGCGATTATTTATTGATGTGCGGCAGATTTTTCATAGGGACACCAAGTAGCTATCAAGACAAGTATTTTGTTGAAAAATGTCATCTAGTTATGTGTTTTACAATATGGTTATATGCTGAGTTTCAGCATTATTTTAGTTATGTTTAAATTCTCTATCCATTTTTACAGATCTCAGACAAATGTTAACTCTTTCAATGATCGGCATGATTAGACATAGAGATTTTAATTAGACCTGTCTGTCTCAATCTCAAAGGAACGAAGGAGTGAAGGGGGGTCGGTTTGCTAAAAGTTCGTTGCCATAGCAACACTTCATAAACTTCATTCGCGTTGTTTCATTATAACTGTTGTTAAGTACCCAGGGGACCCTTCTGTTTTCAGTTATCAGTTTCACATATTTAAAGATAGAGTATGGTTTTATATTGCCAGTATGAGTATATTATTATTTTCAAATGAGTCTGGAGTATTTTTAATTTGATTTATTAATTTCTTGAAATTATTTTATTATTTATTTAAAAAAATATATTGTTGTTATTATTAATCACCAGCTGTTCTGTTTCATCATATATATGTAAAAGGAAGATCTCAGTCTCAAGTATATAATCATAATCAATTAAATTCATATGCCTTTCAATATGTCTCAATTCTCTACTTTGAGATATTATTTGATATTTTTAATTTCAGCATATCAGTATTAAAATGTTTTTTCTTGCACAGATTCACTGTCTCAAAACAATGGCAAATAGAACCGCTAGTGATATGAGAGCGCACCTGGCAAGCTTTGAGCCTGAGTATCCAATCAAGAAGGGCTACGTAACACGGTTACTTTTAAATGAAAAACTTTCTGTTTCTGATGTAGGCAGAAGAATAAAGGAAATTGTGCAGATGGCAGAGCCAGACAAACATCTACACGAGCGACGAACATTAAGTGCTATTAATAATTTAAAGATCATAGCCAAAAAGAAATTCTGCTACCAGTTTCAGAGTCAGTGGGATGGTTTTGTAAGGTTAAGCCAAGAGCCATTGGGCATATCGTTTCATGATGATACAGCACGAGCAGTTGATTCATTAGCTATAACTTCCACAGCACTCATGCAACCAGACTATACAAACACACTGTTTACACAACCTGAACACACATCTGTACCAATGTCTTTACAACACACTTCAGAACCATCAGTGGCTGCTGTTGTGAGGTTAACCTCTGACTCTGTTCATAACGATTTATCCTTTTTAGTGCGCCCTAGGTCACCATCGCCAAAGCGTCTAAAAAGGGACTGTGACAACTGTGTCAACAAGCAGCGGACAAATCTGAACATGCTGAAGGAGAACAAAAGCTTGCGAATGCAGATTAAAACACTTAGACTGCATTACAGAAAGGAAAGAAAACAGATGTCTTTGAAAACTCTGAATGAGAAGATCAGGAGGCAATCACAGTTGGCCATCCTTTGGAGATCCAAATATGTCATGATAATGAGAGCATTTAGAGAAATGGGAAAAATAAATAGACTGGAACGCAGGACACAGCAAAAGTTACTCAAAAGGGTTGCTCCTCTTGAAACATGTGGAGAAAAACAATTGTTTGAAACGGCAGGCTACAATCTAAAAACGTTTACTAAAAATAACAGAGGAGAGGGATCGTTTAAAAAGGGAAATTGATGAAATCACACAGAAGTCTGAGAAGTTTCTCTTGAACTTTCAAGAAATGAACACCAAGCTGCGCGAAGAAAGAGAACATATTTCATATTTGGAAAATCAAGTAGCCAAGCTGGAAGAATCTTTAGCTGGTCTTCGCTTTATTGAAACAAAAGAAGCAGGAAAATATTTGTGACACTGTGATATTGGACTGCATGGTACCGGGTGTAACCGTTTTGTGGTGCCCTAGTTGAATGAAGTTTCTGGAATTTGCATTGCAAATCTAGAGGGTTAAAGCAGAAACAAAACTAACAAAAATGCTTTTTGTCATGACCACACCCATTCCCATTGTACAACAAGCTGCTTTGTAATATTATTATTAACAGTATGATATCTGAATGTAACTGCTTTATACAGATGAACTGGGTTTCTGGTATTTGTTCCTATTCTATTCGGTGATCATCAGAAAAGTGACCCTTTGAGTCACTATGCCTCAGTCTTTCAGGGTGCATGTCATACTCTTATTCTTAATTAAATCCCTAATTCTCTTCGCCATATTTTTCCTATCACATTTACTTTCCTGGAAATTTTCTGATACTTGTTTTAGACTCTGATGATTTGAGATCCTCGGGGTGGGGGAAGGGGGGGGGGTGGGGGTCTCCAAATGCAAGACTTCTGAGATGGCAAGGATAGTCTGTACTTAAATTTAGATGTCATCAGGTTTAACAAACCCTCATCTTAAACTTATGCCATAGGATACTGTTAATACACCAGGTATAAGTGGCCCTTACAGATTTGGCACATGATATTGAAGTCAATGGATGTCCCTTTCCAAATGATGAAAGACTATAAACCTTGAAATGCACACCTCTAGTACCTGTCAGCAACTCCCAAATCATGGGTAGTTGATGTCTGTTAAATACATGTTTACTAAATGATGAAGGTTAAATATATGGAGATTCATTGATTGAAAATACATTTCTTCTTTTACTACTTTTTAACACTCCAGTGCAGCAGACGGCCTCAAACTATTCACACCAAGGCATCCTATCTTTTGCTGCTGTGTGTAGTTAACTCCATGTCCTCCCTATGGTTTTCAGTTCACTCTCTAATTCCATTTTAATGTGTTCTTTTGGGTCTACCTTCATTCACTCGACCCTGCAGGTTCTAGGGCAAGGACATTCTAGTTTAATTGTTATACAGTTGTCTTTTCATACGTGTACTATCCAGTAGTGCAGCGTCCGTGGCTAAGGCGTTGCGAGTCCGACTCGTAAGCCGGCATACCGCGATCGAAACCCACTGCAGGCTGCGTGGATTTTTATCGTGGTATGGGACGTCGCAGGTCGACCCAGCCTAAAATGGGTACCAGGATGGGCTGTCCTGGGAAAGTAAAGACAGCTAGCGTAATGCTGACCACATTACCCACAGAGTGCTGATGGTCTGTAAAAATATGGGACGCTATGCCCGATGCGCCGAAAGGCGTGAAAAGGGAACTTTACTTTACTTTTTTTACTATCCAGTGGTGGAATTTTTAATCACCTATGATATTCAGGAATTTAGTTATCCCCTAAAGCTCCAGATTAGTGATTTTTTTATACCATTTTAACAATGAACGCTACCAGATAATAAATCAGTACATTTTCACCAGTTATGTTATTCAGTGATTATTTTGTTTATTTTTAAAAAAAGCATGTATTGCATGTTGTGCACATTTTCTAAGTTTGAAGAAGGAGCAAGATGGTCCCCCAAAATGTTGCACTGAATGCACATAGCTTGAAAGGTGGTACTGACATTTGTCATTTTTAAGTGAATGAACAATACCTGTAAATTAATCCAGAATTAGTGCTCCACCTGGAAAAGTTTTGTATGGATAGAAAGCATTGGCCAAGCCTTAGTCCTAGAAGGAAGTCACAGTAGAGCTGTAACTCACTGCATTGGGTTAAATCTGCATGATGTAATCAGGTAAATGCGGTTCCAAATTCATAACAAACAGGTTACCCCACAGTTGCTCCAAATGCAAGACTTCTGAGATGGCAAGGATAGTCTGTACTTAAATTTAGATGCCATCAGGTTTAACAAACCCTCATCTTAAACTTATGCCATAGGATACTGTTAATACACCAGGTAATAGTGGCGTGGCCCTTACAGGTTTGGCACATGATATTGAAGTCAATGGATGTCCCTTTTCCAAATGATGAAAGACTATTAACCTTGAAATGCACACCTCTAGTACCTGTCAGCAACTCCTAAATCATGGGTAGTTGATGTCTGTTAAATACATGTTTACTAAATGATGAAGGTTAAATATATAGAGATTCATTGATTGAAAATACATACTTCTTCTTTTACTACTTTCTAACACTCCAGTGCAGCAGACGGCCTCAAACTATTCACACCAAGGCATCCTATCTTTTGCTGCTGTGTGTAGTTAACTCCATGTCCTTCCTATGTTTTTCAGTTCACTCTCTAATTCCATTTTAATGTGTTCTTTTGGGTCTACCTTCATTCACTCGACCCTGCAGGTTCTAGGGCAAGGACATTCTAGTTTAATTGTTATGCGGTTGTCTTTTCATACGTGTACTATCCAGTGGTAGAATTTTTAATCACCTATGATATTCAGGAATTTAGTTATCCCCTAAAGCTCCAGATTAGTGATTTTTTTATACCATTTTAACAATGAACGCTACCAGATATATGTTATTCAGTGATTATTTTGTTTATTTTTAAAAAAAGCATGTATTGCATGTTGTGCACATTTTCTAAGTTTGAAGAAGGAGCAAGATGGTCCCCCAAAATGTTGCACTGAATGCACATAGCTTGAAAGGTGGTATACTGACATTTGTCATTTTTAAGTGAATGAACGATACTCTACCTGTAAATTAATCCAGAATTAGAGCTCCACCTGGAAAAGTTTTTTATGGACAGAAAGCATTGGCCAAGCCTTAGTCCTAGAAGGAAGTCACGGTAGAGCTGTGACTCACTGCACTGAGTTTAATCTGCATGATGTAATCAGGTAAACGCGGTTCCAAATTCATAACAAACAGGTCACCCCACAGTTGCCCCGTTGCTGTGCCAACAAAACCCACAAAGAATGTTCATCACTGTTCCTTGTAAAATAAATTGACAGACTGCAGTCTAAAAAAGAATCCAGTAGCAAACACACATTAAATGCACAAAGCAGCCATCAGAAGTGCCAACACAAACAGTCTGACACTAGAATCTGCATCAGGGAGGATTTGGAGTAATTTACCAAAGGCTCTTGAGTTAACTCAGCCTAAAACAGGTACTAAGACAAGTCCTCTAAAGAGAAGGCAGCCAGCAAGACAGTGAACACATAAGCCATTGAGAGCTGATTGGGCTATAGACATATGGATCTAGCACCACATCTAAGTGTACCAGTGGATCGGAAAGAGCCCTTCTTACCTTTAATCTTGGAAACAAGAAAGTCCACAGTAATAATGTAAACGATTAAACCCAGGACTTTTGTTTTCTAGTGGGGCGCATCGGAATGCAGTACCGGCACTTTTTTAAAGACAATTTTTGTTTCAGTGGTACCATAATAGAAACTTTGTGCTGAGTACCAACACTTTTTTATAGATACTTTGCGCTGAGCACCAGCACCTTTTTATAGACACTTTGTGTACCGGTACCTTTTTGTTCTAGAATTAAACTGCCTTGGTTAGACCAGTTTGTTCAAAAAAGGTTGGGTTAAGCATTGATGTGCAGAATATGAACAAACAGTAACAGTTCAGGGACAGTGAGATGGACATGAAATGAGTGAACTGTAGAGATGTTAACATTCTTAAATATACAAAATGACACATCAGTGTATTTTAAATGTTTTTTATTTTTATACTGATGTATAATTTTCTTATTCTCTCTACGACAAATATCTTACAAACAAATGAGACTAGGGCCAAATCTTAACAAATACCTCATATCTAGTAATAGCTTGTCAGTGTTTCTGGCTTAGGCATTACAAACAGTTTATAATTATGAAATATCTGATTTGATCCAAGCTGCAGGTGATCTGGCAGCAGACTGCCTTGCATTTTTTTTGACAATAGTATCAAGCGCTGACTGTTAGAAAACAATGGCAGATTCATCATCATCATCAATTAGCAGGTCCTTTACAGAATGTTGCTCTCGTCACAGTACGCCTGAAAGTCTTTCTTTCTCTAGCAAACTCCCCAGCCCTATGTGTTTTCATAGCCAATGCATTTTCAATTCCTGTATCCATCGTCACAGAGATCTGCCTCAATTGGCAAACTGTTGAATGTAAAATTGCCTGGTAAAATCATGAACAGCCAAAAAATATAGGATTTGTTCTGCAATATTCTGCAACGGATATGCAACTTACAGTACTAGCTTATAAATAACAATCAAAACTGCAAATTGCCAATAAGTAACAGATTATCGGAATCCAAAGATATAAGCATGCTTCATCATGTAGCAAGTTCTTTGCAGAACGTCGCTCTCATCATGGTCTGCCTAAAAGAAGCTCATTCTCTCAACAACCTCATGTACAGTCAAGTAGTCGCTTATCTCCTTCAGAACCATTTCTTCTGCTATTAAATTTTTTTTCTTTCAAATCTGCAAATCTGCCATGGCGCTTGATATGACAAAAATATTTCAGCTTACAAGACAAAATGCTGTTTGTTAGCCAATCTTCCTTGAAGTTCAGATCTTTTAAAATGTCAGTGTTGCTTCTCTGTTTTGTCCATGGTATTCTGAGAATCTTTCTACAGCATTTCAGCTCAAAAGCCTGGTACAAAAAAAGAAAAAACTGAACAGTTAAGAGTGCCAGGTTCTTCTTCAGGAGACCTAGTTTTTAACCCTCAATGAGGTGATTAAATTTGTCTGACATAGGCAAAACTACAATCCTAACTTGCAGGCTATGGAGAATGCACTAGCCATGCAGACTATGTTTCCTCAAACGCAAGTCCCCACTTTCATAAACGGCCCCAAAAAGTGGTAAATACGAGCAGAAAGGACAGACTAGGAAAGATGCTCACAGAAGATTTGGCAATTTAAAAAAAAAATGGGGGGGGGGCGTGTTGGGGATTCTCACTGTATTATAATACAGGGTAGACAGAATACAGCTGCACAAAATCCATTATCCTGAGTCAAAATTTTTAGAATGCTGGTAGGCACAAGAATGTAAGCAACACATGGGAGCCGTAATGGTGTACGTCTAGACTCTCACCTGCTGATCAGAAGGTCATGGGTTCGGGTCCTGGTGGAGTTGGACTTTTTTCCCCCCATTTTTTCTTAAAAAATTACCTTGGCTCCCAGGTAACAGACAGATTTGTGCGAAGCAACGATAGCCGGTGTGATGCTGACTACATTACTCACCAAGAGCTGAGTGGTCTATAAAATACAAGTCTAGCCCTATTTACCCATCAGGCAAACCTGAAAATGTGGAAAAGGGTCCTCTACTTATGAGTGCAGAACAAAACTATAAACAAGTCTAAGTTGTCTTCAATAAATGATGCATACCATTTACTCACAGAAAATATCAGACTTCGCAGTTAGAGAATTAACCTGCTGTTCATCGATTGAAATATTTCTTGAGACAGCATTATTTAAGGTTTTGGTGACCTTATAACTCCTCAGCAGGCCCAGCCAAAAATGTAACAGACAATACACACCCAGACTAATTAGGTGACAGGAAGCAAGGTAGCAGGAATGACACTGGTCACATCAACCATTTGTTGTCATTTGGTAATTAAAAAAAATTATGAGATTTATAGGGAAAATAGTTTACAGAGTTTTGATACAAATATTATCTAAAAGACAATAAAGTAACCTTGATAACATTGCACCAAGTCTGATCATAATTTATAAAAATCTAACATTAATTTTTATTAAAAATGCAGCAAAAGAATAGGTTTTCCCTACTCAGATATAGGAGAGAGAAAAACATCAAAATATTTTAGCTGGACTGTCATATTTATCAAAACAGCATTCTTCACATATGGGTTTTAGGGCCCCATTTGAGGATGGCGGGTGTAGGGGGGAATAAACCCACTGCATCCCCAACAAGCAAGTCATAGGAGTTGATTAATTAGGGGTTTCTTTCAAAGTCAGAGTGCATGTGCCGGAGAGGCAAGAAACCAACAGTGTGCATACAAATAAGCCAGATCTGTAAAATGGATGTGCAAGCAAATCTCATTGTGGAATGAGACTCGGGTCCAGAAGTAGATGAACAACCAGAACTTTCTGTCAGAGTTTACAGCTGGTAAATGTGAAGAAGAAATTCATTAAAGCAAATTCAACTACCAACATACTGATTTTCATTGGAGACAGCATTAAAGTCATGGCAGCTGTTATATTGACTACATTACCCCATATCATCACCATTTTGTAGCAGGTCCTTTGCAGAATGTTGCTCTCATCACGGTCTGCCTGAAAGAAACTCTGTCTCTCGCCAGCTCTCCCACCTTATGTACTTTCATACTCAAGGAGTCACTTAAATCCTGTGCCCATCTTGGTCGGCCCCTGCTCCTCCTTCCTGGTACTATGCCTTCTGCTATAATTTTTTTCAAATCTGTTGTGGCACTTGATATGACCAAAATAGTTCAGCTTCAGAGACAGGATGCTGTTTATTAGCCAATCTTCCTTGATGTTCAGTTCTTTCAAGATGTCAGTATTTCTCCTCTTCTTTGTCCAAGATATTCTGAGAATCTTTCTTAAGGACTGGGAGATAGTCTATGACTCACATCTGTATGTTGCTACAGGGAAGATGCATGCTCTCAAAATTCTAATATGTCCCATAAAGTCACTGAAAATATGAGTTTAATGCTTCTGTAACCGAAAATATATACCAGACACCATATTCCTAACTTGCCTATTGACATTTAATGAGCTTTACTACTGCTTATATTCATACAAGTCAACCGCATCAGACTGCAAGATGAATCCAAAAAGAAGAAAATACTAGAAGATGTGACAACTAAAAAGATTTATGAAAAATGAGACGAAGACAACAGTTGGACAACATCTCGACAGCCTTCTGTCATAACATGGCAAAGTGTCAGCTCATAAACCGAAACATGCTACTGAAGAAGCATGATTGGTATGCCAGTTGTCATAACTTGATGGTGATTGCCCTAATTGTATGGGTGACTTTGCCAAGTATTATAGTTTACCAACATCCACACAAGATAACTGATCCTGACACCTTGTGTCAATCAGATGAAGCAATTACATATGCAGTATGTTTTACGTACTACTTATTGCTTTGTCAAGAGGCAAAATGGTTTTCAAAGCAACAGCATCTATTAAAGAAAACTGATCAGGGCAAATTATGTTTCTTTTGCCAATTAGCATAAAGTTTCAGTTAACTAGCATCTGAAAGCTGGCAGGACAGTTTGTGTCAACTAGCTCAAGTAAATAAGAATACACTACACTGTCATCGTCATCATCAAGTGCCTTGCCGATTAGTACAGGCTATCGATCATGGCTCTTTACGGTTACTTTTCCAAGGCATATACTACAGTCTTTACGGTTACTAGCATTCACCAAGGTATCAAGATACATGTTTCACAGCAATGTAGCATTTCACACAAAGAAGGTATCAAGACATCATGGTCATAGCGTAGGTAATACAATGAGTGCCTGGAAAAGAAAGCTGATCAACTTTCAAGTGCTAAAAGTGCATCGGTGTCTACCACCAAAAGAAAAAAATCATTAAATCATGTGAAACCACCAGCCCTAGCACAAGACGTAGGTGATCATGGACAGTTCGCAGTCATTATCCTCCACCTCAGAACATGGCACAACCGAGAGTAAACAGTACACAAAATTCAAGATAGGCGTTTCAGCCAGTGCAAAAGGTACCCCAGACAGCTCTACCAGGAGCAAATTTGACACATAAGGCAAACCTTTTGGCCAGAAAGAACAACAGTGGAACGTAAAATATAGGACCACTAAAGAATTAATTAGTGAAAGACTTACAAGGTGTGCCAGGATGAGAGCAACGTTCTGTAAAGGACCTGCTGACTGTTAATGAACAGTAAATAAAGAAAGTCCCTGTGTGGGTTCTGGGGCTCCATTGTGGGGGAAAACTAAAATAGACCCACTGCCTTCCCAAAAAGCATACTCTTTAGTCGACTAACTGGGTGCTTCCTTCAAAGTCAGAGGCATCTGCCTGGGAGGCAAGGAACTAACAGTCTGCATACAAAAAAGTCAGATATACGAACAGATGTGCACCCAACACTCAGGTTCTGGAACAAGACTAAAGTCCAGAGGTCGATGAACAAGCAGAACTTTCTGCTGGAGTTTACAGCCGGTGAACACAAAGAAAAAAAGAATAAAGGAAGATAAGTATATGATACTTTTCACGCCATTGACATATCGTGCACATACTGCTAGACCCAAACTATTTATACAGACTAATATGGCGTGCTCTCCACTTCTTTTGGGAATAGTGAATCATGTGTCTGGGTTTCTCTGATTAGTGTGGGAAAAGATGAGTGCCATAATAAACAGCACTCAACGAGTGATAATAGTCAACATATCACCACCAGATGTCAATAAGCAGGAGGACTTAAATGAGCTGCTCTTTGCCGGTGATCAGTGCATATTCCACAGTGAAAATCAACAGCTGCTGGACCTCATAAACCAACTACACGACAGTTGCCTTAAACATCACATGAAGATCAATACTGAAAAAAACCCAGAAGTCATCAGAATAAGTGGAGAGCAACAAACCATGGACATAAGGATCAAAGTCTGAAACAAGTGCAAGAATTTATATACTTGGGAAGCATCTTTACATGCAATGGTAGAATAGACAGAGAGATAGAAAAGAGAAGCCTACAATGTCATGTACCAACTTGCTCCAATTTTAAAACACCCTGCTATCCCATAATAGAGACCCCCCAAAAAAATTATAAATGCAATATTTATACTGACTTTAGGTTGCCAATGTCAAACTTGGACATTGACAAAAGAACATGCAAGAAAACTAACCACCTGTGAAATGAGATGTTTGAGAATGGCTGTAAATAAAACCAGAAGAGATTGAATAAGAAATGACGTGATCACAAGAACAGTTGCAACAACTCCCATAGTCAAATTTATTGAGAAACAAAGAATAAAATGGTTTGGTCATCTAATGAGAATGAAACCAATGATGCCAGCAGCAAGAGCATACAACCTGAAAATTGAAACATCAAGTGGCAGGGGAAGACTGAGAAGAAGATGGATTGAAGAAGTCACTGACACCTTGAGACTGCATAACATCACGGCATATTAAGCAGGCCCTGGCTTGGCTGCCGATCATCTGATGTACTGTGAGACCTAGTGGCATAAGCAGATATTGACAAAAGAAAGAAGATACATCACATAACATGCTTTGTAAAATGATTCTACAAAGTCATCAAAATGATTTTGTGCTCCTAAGTCAGACACAGCAATCTGATCTGTTATCTCACTTTCACTCAGACCAAAACAACATTTAAATAAATACTGCTTGTTACATAACGCTCACATGAAAACAACTATACTGATTAATATGGGGAACACAGGAACATAATGTATGTCTTGAACAAATCATCACTACTTTATCTCTTCCAACAGGATCCTGGGGGAATAAAAGATAATTTGAATTTGAAATATATTTTAAAATACAATACATACTTTAAAATGTATTAACACTTTAAATTATCACTAGTGTTGAGTAAATAAATATTATTAGAATGATGCACAAGCTACAATGATATAATTTAGATCACATTTTTTTAATGGATTGTAACTACGATTATTGCCAAGTGCAAAGAATAAAATCTCAGTGTGATAACTAGATGTTTAACTCTTTTAACCTGTTGCCCCGCAAACGCTGAAAAAAAACAAAAATTGGACCTGATCCTAGGGAAATGCCCTAAAAATCCTTTAATTTTTAAAATTGTATCTGTGCATAAATCATTTTGTGCCACACCCATAATTCTACAGACCAATGCCTTTCAATGGGCAATGTGTCGATCTGGGACTCCTAGTTCTATTATCAAAATATGACTCGTCACATATTCAAACTCAAGTCCTTCAAACTGTCAGGTAACCACTGACAACTAACAGCAACTTTATTGAGTACTTGGTGTGACACTGAGCTACAAATTTAATGTGGAATGTTTTATCTATTGTGCCTGCGGTATGCTCTTGACTGCATTAAAAAAGGCAGGAGGCTGATTACATTCAGAATAGTGTGTACTTTTGTTGGTGCAATGCCAGCTTCCATGATCTACCTACCATCTGCTCCAACAGTGAGCTGCCATTCTGGCGTGGGACTGTTACTTTTGGCACCTCTGAGAGCTACCTTATGCATTTTTATTTTGCATGTACAAGCTTCTAGATTTTGCTGAGACTTACATGTTTTTCACTAGTTTTCAAATGGGACACTGAAGGACTGTATATCTGATTTCCTCTGGCACAGCAATAGAACAGCTATGGGGTAACCTATCTGCAGTGATGGTGGAATTTCGACTAACTAACATCTGTGCCACCTGCCTCCCTGTATCAACTATCATCATCATCATGTGCCCTGCCCAGCAGCGTAGGCCTTCATGTCTCTCCACAGATCCTGGTCCTTTATAAAGGGGATGCAGAGCTCTGCAGCAGTCCCCATGGAGATGGTACTGTCAATACCAGGGTGGGAGAGAAGTCATGACACATAAATGACTTTGAAAGGGGCAAGTTTTTATAAGCTACAGATGAAATTAACCACCAACACATTGGATTAGAGATAACTCAGTTTTCTAGAGAAATCTTAATTACCTAAACAAATGGACAAAATACAAGATCTGACACTAAAATGGGTATCACTTGAGATTCGTAACTCAGTTTCTGACACTAAAATTGGCAAGGTCTGACACTAAGATGGGTACCACTTGAGATTTGTAAATCAGTTTTCTGGAGAATTCTTAACTAACCAAATAAATAGACAAATACAAGGTCTGACACTAAAATCGGCAAGGTCTGACACTAAAATCGGCAAGGTCTGACACTAAAATCGGCAAGGTCTGACACTAAAATAGGCAAGGTCTGACACTAAAATCGGCAAGGTCTGACACTAAAAT
Source organism: Candidula unifasciata (assembly GCA_905116865.2). Taxonomy (NCBI): domain Eukaryota; kingdom Metazoa; phylum Mollusca; class Gastropoda; order Stylommatophora; family Geomitridae; genus Candidula; species Candidula unifasciata. Next base: position 196,071 of record CAJHNH020000877.1, on the reverse strand, counting down.
AAGCAAGGTCTGACACTAAAATAAGCAAGGTCTGACACTAAAATCGGCGAGGTCTGACACTAAAATAAGCAAGGTCTGACACTAAAATAGGCAAGGTCTGACACTAAAATCGGCAAGGTCTGACACTAAAATAGGCAAGGTCTGACACTAAAATCGGCAAGGTCTGACACTAAAATAGGCAAGGTCTGACACTAAAATCGGTAAGGTCTGACACTAAAATAGGCAAGGTCTGACACTAAAATGGCTATCAAGAAATTATATGGCAGATAAAGGCAGCTGGCATGATAACCGTCATCACCATCATCCTGCTGTGCTGTTTTATGTCACACGGGGCTTGCAGTCTAGTCCTCTATTCTGTTCTGTGCAGTCCTTTTGATAACATGGATGGAATCCAGTCCAGTCCAGGACCTTGAGCTTCTCTCATCAATGTTCATTTCAGAGTTTCTCTTGGATGTCATCATATCATCTATATGTTTCCTGTATGTCTGTGCCTGTTTCTCCCTTCTTCTCAGGATGTGCCCAATATAGTGCCAGCTTCTTGTCTTATATCTGTTGACACCTTTGATTGTTCAGACATTTCTCTTTACCTTTCTTGAATTCATCCCATTTAATTCCATGACATTAGCATTTGATCAATGCCACAAATATTCAACTAGCATCATATATTTATTATGTCTAAAGACACAGAACAGCTTTCTTACATGTCACTTTTAAAGGCACACACAGTAAACACATGATTTAGATGCCCCCATTTCTTCAGGTACTTACCAAGCAGAGCGTGTCTCTGCTGCCTGCTTCCGAACTAGTCTTTTCTTATCATCTAAACAGTCAGCCAGTTCTTTAATTACCCGTTGCTGATGAGTAACAATGGTGTAGGTGGGCAGATAGGCTAAACTGTCCAAACACTTCAGTGCAGACAGACGGACTTTCTGTTAAAGATCATAATATATGTGAAAAATACACATACAGCATCATTTGTACAGATTTTATTCTATATCACACATATCATAATATGTAAGTAGCTAAGAAATCCTTCTTAAAATCAAATCTTGAGACACAATGGACATATGGTGTCGGCCCAATAGTATTATAGACTAGTGGTTTTCAACTGGGAGGAAAGGGGGCCACCAGGAAGTTTCCGAGGGGAGAGAGGGTTAAGCAATTTTGAAACTGAGTGCATTTGTACTTCTAATGAGCTGTCACACTAACATTATTTATGCAGTTTGATTTGATGGATGTGGATGTTTTCCTCCCAAGTTCTTACTAACAGTGCTTGGGATTTTTTTTTTGTCTTCTTCTTTGTAATCACATGTTTTACAAAGCTGGGAGTGGGGGATTGTAAGGGTGTTGCCACACATTCAGGGAGGGGGGATGCCAACTAACAAAGTGGAGGGGATGCTATAAACAAATGATAGATGGGTATGAGTTTAAAATTCCTGCCACACCTTTAGTCAAAAATGCATTTGGGGCCAAAATTAATTTAAAAATCTTACTGGACTGGGATTCTGACTGCATTAAACGGCTATCAGGCATTTCACTAAATCAGCTCCCAATCAGAATATATATATATTTTTTAAATTGTGTATTAGGAAATAAAGAAATGAACATCACTAGCAAACACAAAACTAAGCAGAACTGTATTTAGACCCTCATGTGCTGATGAGGAAAACTGAAGTTAAAACCTAGAAACTATACAAAACCTTGAAAATCAATAAAACGTATGATATCTCATAAAAATGAAAAAACTGTGGACAAATTTATGGTGACCCCATAATAAACACCAGGCCCTGTAACAGTTTATAGATGAGGTTAGTATGGAACACTATTGATAAAGTAGAAAAAAATTAAGAACTCTTTTCACGTCTTAAGAACTCAAAGTGCTAGACCTATATCTGTATAGACCAATCGGTACTCAATATAAACAAACAACAAAAATATGAAACATGTAAAGTTATCAACAGAATCTCACCATAGAAGAATCATTTTTTGTCAGCAAAAGAAGGTGATCAATCAGAGAGTCAACACTCTGAGTAACCACATCAGGAGCATTGCTGACAGCACTGCATAATGTGGTTAAAGTCTGGCTGTGGCTGGTATTGCCAGGTTGGTCCAAACACAGGAGGAGCAAAGGAACTAACTGCCAATAATAAACAACACACATTTTCACAAAAATTTTTTTCATGACACAAACTACAGCATAAACATAAAGTAATTAAAGGGACATTTATCTTGACAATGTGTTTTGCATATGTGGTGCTAGCCTCAAAGGATAAAAATTTGATACAATGAAGACATTTGCCCTTATAATTAGGTGTGTTGTTTGCCTGGGTAAAGTTTTCAAGTCGTGGCAACCGAGTTTAATCATATGTTTTATATACAAACACTTTGTCTTCTTCAGCATTCAAAGCCCTAGAGGTTCACTGCTGCAGATATCACCCACCTCCATTCATCTTTCCAACTGGTGACTCCAAGTCTTTGTAGGTCTGCCTGTATATTATCTCTTCACAATCTTCTTGGTCTGCCTTGTGGTCTACTCCAATTTAACTCTTATGTGTGTGCAGTTTTCAACTTTAACTATTACCTGCCATCCTCTCTATATACCCCAACTATATCATGATGCCAGTAATTGATGATTTAAAGAGATTATGAATTCTGTTGTTGCTTCTTACTCAAAGAAATTATGAATTTGGTTGCTTCTTACTCTAAACAAAGAAAATTACTTTAGTTAAGTTTATATATAATTACTAACACAAAATCTTTTGATCTGTAAAAGAAATAGTACACTTTTTAATGAAGTCACATACTATAGTTTAATTAAGAAAGCCTGCCACTTAGCCTTATTCCACACACCACACTTGGCCAATTACTGTTCTTTTATGACATAATAACCGACAGGCACATACCTTAGAGAAGTGTGGTTTCATCACCTGGAGTGGGAGGTTGGAAGTAATCTGTGAGATGGCTACAAGATGATTCTTTTTGATTTCTGCAATCAGAAAGAAATAATGTTAAGTAAACACGTTCTATAATTCCAAAGCACTGGGTTCAATCCCAACTGTGGGCTATTTCACAGCAGACTCTGCCTTGCGTTGGTTTCAACAGTATTATCGATAGCCAACCGTTCAGAAGGCAACTGCAAACTACTAAAATTAAAATTGCCTTATGAAATTGCAAACAGCCCAAAAAATGCTTCGGTTGGTTCTGCAGCAACTGTAGGAGACACAACTAGCTTTTGTCTTTTTAGTATTAACTGGCTCTAAACTCAATCGGAAAGTTCTGGTTGTTTATGTCATCCACTTCTGGATGCTCTTTAGTGATACTGACCACATCACCCACCGAGTGCTGATTGGTCTATAGAGTAAAGGTCTAACCTTAAATACCCAATACTCCTGGAAAAAGGTCCTTTACTTCCTATGGTTTGAGTGTTGCATGCACAGCTACTTTACAGATCTGGCTTATTTGTTTGACGCTTCTGGCAGTCTGCGGCAACTTTGCAGAGAGATTTAAAGCCACATGGGATAAACTCTCAGGAGTGGAACTCGGCTCTTTCAAGTCCCAGCTTCTCTGAGACTCCTATATTTGTCTTTCTTTCCCCCAAAAAATTATCTTATCCTTTATAAATCAGCACTTACATGTCCTTAACATTTTCTTGTCTACATTTTATCTACACCTTTTCACCAGTTTAATATTCTAATTACTTGTACATACTTCTTCACCAATTCCAAGTTCTTATTGCATGTTCATACTTATATATCATACAGAATGGAAGGTATATTTATTTAAATATTTTTACCTCTTGACTGGGCCCGGTTGTATCCCTCTAGCAATGACTGTAAATTGAGAGTGAAGAATCGCTGTTTGTAGAGAGGGGTGATGTTGCCTGTCAATTTGACTGTGAACATGTCCGCAATGTCCTCAACAACCAAGCCTATATTCTGGGCAACCGTATCACCAATTTCTGGATCACTTAATAATGTGATTAGCTGGATAGAAAAAAATTGTAATTTTAAAATTATAAAAAAAAAATTCACTTGTTCAACGGTAAGGCAAAATATTAAATGTGGAAATTGTATGCACAAAGGTGTATACATACAATACAGAAATCACTTGAAATCACTACCCTGTGTGTGTGTGTGTGGGGGAGGGGGAAATAACAGACCCAATGCCTCCTAACAAGCAGGTCATGAAAATCGACGATTTAGAGATGTTTCCTTTGAAGTCAGAGTGCATCTGCCTGAGAGGCGACGAACCAACAGTCTCCACACAAATAAGCTGTACCTGTAAAAGAAATGCGCAAGCAAAACTCAAGTTCTGGAACAAGACTAAAGTCCAGAAATTGATGAACAATCAGAACTTTCTGCTGGGGGGTTTACAGCCAGTGAAAATGAAAAAAAAAAACTTCTCATTCAAAGCATACTCATTCCAACCCTGTGCTACCAGTGCCAGACATCATCACTCACAACAAACCAGAAACAATGGTAAAAAAACCACATGGGGGAACTATGAGTAATGTTTACAAACTCGCAATTTGAAATTATACAGGGTGTTCCACAAGACCCTCCCCAGTCAAAGTTTTTAGATAACTGTGCACCGCATCATATGACTTGAGCAGCTGTTAGCGCGGTGCAAATATTCAGTCACTGTAGAGGGTTATCATCATCATTGTTTTTTTTAAAACCACACACATGCATGCACACAAACCACCCACACAAACCCAATTCTGCTAAACACATCTTCCAAAAATACTTGATTTAACATCCTCCATCACTATATATATAGGAAAGTTGCTGTGCCATAGTGATTAGTGCTTCTGCCTAATGAGAGGGGTTCGAGTCCAATCCCCAGAAGTGGCAGGAATTTTTTCCCAATTGTATGGGTTAAGAGTCAACTAGCTTCATAAAAATGTACACCAGATAATTTTCTGGTAACTTTTAAGGAAGGAAAGGCAGTGACAAAGGGAACTAGCCACCCTACTTTGAATGTTCTGGCCTATAGTGTGTAAGGGCTCAACCCTTCACACCCTACTGGCTCAATCTGCTTTAGAACTAACCTTTATAAATATTTATAATTGCTATAATATATTTCTGAGTTTTTCTTCTTCTTCTTTTGCCACCTTGTCTCTGTGAGTCCCAAAGAATGCATCAAACATTCACATATCTAGAAGCCCAATGATAGCAAGATGCGCTGATTTTACTTGCAGCCCAATGTCGCGGTTTTCTGTATTTGCCTTGTGCTTCTCAGGTGGCTAGGGCGGTAGATATGTTTTATGTTTACAGGTTTCAGCTACATCATTTATCCTTTTTTTTTTATCTTACCCACGTTTGCCTCCGAGATGTTCTGCTCTAAAAAACCTCATATGCAGTTTGGTCTGGCCGCACTCTCATGAAATGGCTGAACCATTTCATTTTGTTTGTCTTTTCTAGTGTCCTATTTTTAATGTTTACTTAATTGAAAAAAGACATACATGTGAAGACAATATGCCTGTAGCCGAATGAGCCCTACACTCCATGGCTTTAGTCAACCAAATCCACAGGGTAGCTGCCCGCTGTTTCCGGGATAGCGACTCTGAATTGGCCATCACAGACTTCAGTCTTTCAACAATAGGTTCTAGCAGCCAATGAATGTTGGAACCTGGAAGAAATCATTTAGTCTAATTAGCAATAACAAAATCTTGTCTCACGTGGTACATACATTCACTATGAAATAAACTAAACATAGATAGTGTGTTAAACACACACAAAAATTATATTTTTATAATAAAAAAGTAAGGGTTCTGTTAAAAAAAAAAATAACATGTGACAGTAACAAACTTTGATTAGTAAATACTGGCTTGGAAAATGTGGCAGAGTTACACTGCATACATAAGAATCCTCACGATAAAAGTAGCTTTTCGCAAGATTCAAAATATACTTGCAATTTACAAAGAAAATACAGTTATTAAACAGTATTTTATTTAATATGACATGATTTTATCTAAAACACGTCACATAATTAATACATCAGAGTGATAAATAATTTCCTTTATAGTTTATTGGATATTAGAGATGAAACAATTCTCTTAAGAAAATTGATCTACAAATAATACATATTGAATAATAAAACGTTTATATTTTGGAGAGGAAAAAAGGTCCAGACCCACTGCCCCCCCCCCCCTCAATCCAAACAAGCATGTGATAAATGGCAACTAATCAGGGGTTTATAGGAACTGTATGTTAGACCCAAAGGCAGAGACATTGCAGCATTGCTGTAATCCACAACACAATGTGCCAACTGAAGCATACACTTCTTAGAAATGGATAATTTACAGAAATAACCACAAGTCTGGGATGACAAGTACACAATGTTCTAATTTACTGACTGTCAGTGTTTCCTGTGTGAGTTCGGGGGCATCCTTGTGAGGGCGGCGGGGAAGGGTAGGAGGATAAACCCATTGCCTCCAACAAGCATGTTGTAAAACATGACTAATCACACTAATTAGGGGTGTTTTCTTCAAAGTTGGAGTGCACCTACTTGACAGACGAGGAAACAGATCTTTAAAATGTAAGTGTGCACACAAAATTAAAGTCCTAGAACAAGAACAAAATCCAGAAGCAGATGAAAGACCAGAGCTTCTCCCTGAAATTTATGGCCGGTCTCACTAGGAAAAGAAAGAAGATTGTTTTCATGAGTCAATTTTAGGGACTGCAAACATACTCAGGGATTCTGTTGTAAGATCTCTAGTGGTGCAGTTAGCTGTATGTGTGTCAAAGACTAGACCAGGCTGAATGAATCAGCGAACTGTGATTCAACAACAGTTTGTGCAGCTTAAGAGATATATGGCAATTGTGGGGAAATGCAAGCCTGGTGGACATTTTGCAGTGAAAAAAAGCAAGTGCGCACCAGTGCGTGCAAAATCCTCTGATCATCCTACTTCTCTAAAGGCATTAACAATGTAGGCACAATCCATAGGCTGGCCATATGCCACTAGGGCAAAACCAGCCAATCTATAAGCTCTTTCATTGCCACAACACCTACATATACTCCACACACTATCGAGTTTCGCCATGACTCAATCTAACATCTGCGTACAGACCTACCTCAACAAGCCGGATCATGCTCATTGAATGCTGTCTTTTTTTATGCCATGAGGTATAACGGGTATAAAGTTTTTTAAAAAGTAAAGATCCCTTTTGACGCCTTTATGCGCATCGGGCATATGAGCACCCCATATTTTTACAGACCAATCAGCACTGGATGAGTAATGTGGTCAGCATTACGCTGGCCATCTTAACTTTCCCAGGACATCCATCCTCATACCCATTTCAGGCTAGGTCGACCTGCGACACCCCACAACCAAGATAAAAATCCACACACCCAGCAGTGGGTTTTAATCGCGGTACGCTGGAATTACAAGTCAGACTCGCAAGGCCTAAACCACGGACCCCGCAGGTATAATGTGCTAACACCATATTTTTAGAACAAATAGCGCTTGAATGGTTGTGTGGTCAATGTCTCACCAGTAATCTTTCCTTTTTTGGAACATTTCCTGATATCTATTTTACAATGGGCTGACATGTGAACCCAAAGCAATCTGTGAAAAACCCAAGGCTTTCTTCTGGAAAAAAAGTGCCAGTACTCACCACAGAGTGTGTAATAACAGGTGCTGTATGCACCACAAGGTGTCTATTACAGTAATGTTGACAAATTATGCATAAAAAAAGATACTGCTACTGTGCGTACCGAAGAAAAAAGCCCTGAAAAGCTCACATCTCAATGGGGATTTGAACCCATGACCACTGAGCTGACAGGCAAGCTTGCTGGCAACTGCACTCTTACAGATTCCCTTAACGTAACATGAGGTTAAATGTGAAGGATATTACCTATGGGTGCTTTATTCAACATGGCTGCCAGGCACCTGCAAGCTGACAAATGACTGAACACATCTTCACCTTCCACAGCCAACCTGAACACGGCTTCAAACACAGCATCATGGTTCTCTTTCATGGCCTAAAAAAAAAAAGTTAGTCACATTACAAAAATAAACTCATTGTTAGACCAAACAAACGCCACAGCTAAGACAACCTTCATCAGCAAATCAAAACTGTAAATATATATAAAAAAATTACATGTATAACTGTTAGGTGCATATCCTTTACAGACTGTAAACAAATCCCAGCATTTACTGACTGCATTGTGGTTTTACTTAGCAATGTTATGACCAGCAGTTTGCCACTGCTTTCTGTATAGCACAATGCTCACACCACTGTCAAAATTAATGTAAATGATCGACTGACTGTCAAATGCTATCAAACTGCCTGCAGATGACTTTGAACTCTGGTATGTTAAGACTGGGAAATTACATTCACAACCCTTAAGTTACTGATGCCAACAGTGTATAATAACATGATTTTTTTTTAAAGTGAGCTAAGAAGAACTGAAATAAAATTGGTTCATTATGCTGAGTAAAGTGAGCATCCTTAAAAATTGTTTTCTAAAAAGGCCTTTTTTAGCCTTGAAGAAATAATTAAAACTTTAATATAATGGATCACCAAATACAGTAAAGTATATTAGACTTTCATATATAACAGATAAGGTACAATAAAGTTGGCTTTATCAGTTTCTGGCCTCACCATCTTTTCATCCAAGATAATTTCCAGATAATTCAGAAAATCTTCTTCACGTTCACTGGCTGTAAACTCCGGTGGAAAGTTCTGGTTGTTTATCCACTTCTGGACTTTATTCTTATTCCAGAGCATGAGTTTTGTGTGCAAATCCATTTTACAAATCTGGTTTATTTGTGTGTTTACAGTTGATTCCTTACCTCTCAGGCAGATGCACTCTGACTTTGAAGGAGACATACCTAATTATAAGACTCTTACTACATACTTGTTGGGGGAAGGGGGTCTGTTCTGTTTTTCTCCCACAATGGGGCCCGAACCCACAATGGGATTCCAAAAATGATCCAGCACCCATCTTACTGGATTACTATGGTCAGGAACAAAGTTATGTAATTTTGGTAAATGAACTTGGATCAATTATAGTAAGCACTGTCTCCACATCATCCCATACAGTTGATCTTATTCTTCAGCCTTCCCAGCCCTTGAGGTTCATTGCTGCAGCCATCACCTGCCCCCACTCATCTCTGTGACTGGCCTTTTCTTTCCTGCTGGTTACTCAGGTGTCTATAGGTCTGCCTGTATATTATCTCTCGACCGTCTTTTTGGTCTGCTCATTCAAGCTCTTTGCACAATGTTGCATACATATCCATGCATCTCTCACTAGCTAAGCTAAATGGCCAGTTACTTGTCATCTACTGACCAGGTGGCACTGTAATTTTGCCAGATCATAGATTAATACTGCTTGTCTGGATCACATGTTTTGCTTCACAGATGGTGGTTTTGTTTTGGCCATAATAAAATCATCTCATTTTATTTAATTGTCAGAGGGTATATTAACAAAATGTTGTCCACTGAATACAGATAATATGTTGAGTACAGACCATAATGTCCATAGAATATAAAACAATATGTGATGATCTTACAATATATAATTTTGTAATTGAAACATATACACCAAAAGCAATATTTATAGTACATACAACATAATCATTATTTATAGAAGGTCTATTCAACTAAATTTGCTCAGGGGCCAAAATTTTTAAAATGGGTATCGCCACGGGCCAGAGTCTTACGCCCCAGCATAAACAGCTCATTAATATAGTACAACTGGCAATGATCCGTGGGCCATTTGCAATGCCTTCGCGGGCCAGATTTAGCCTTTAGGCCCCCAGTTGAATAGCCCTGATCTACAGCTTATGCCATGATATCAATTTAAAAAAACAAAAAAAAAAACACTTGCAAACAAAAACTGTGACTACATACCCGAATTTCACCCCCAGTAACAAATCCTTCTAGTAAAGCTACCAAACGTGTCTGCTGCCATGGTGATTCAGGCTGTAGATAGGCAAACATAAAACATTAAAAAATGTACAAAACCTACCATTATTCTTATCAATCACTTTAAAGAGTGGAGTTTAGTTTCTAGTCAAAGTAGCCTTCTAGCTGTCTAAACCACAAACAATCAAATCGTCCACTACACTTACAGTCATGATGTGCTATTAATACCCAATATGGAATGTGTGTTTCATTAATCTCGGACTTTTGTAAGAAAATATTAATTCCATTAAAGAGTGAAACATATAAAGGGTTAAGAGACAGTTGAAGAGGTCTTAAACAATTAGAAACAGAAAAACCGTACTTCTAGGTGTAAGACAAACGTTCAAGAGGAAGACAATGGTTTAGATCATACTGTTGTGTGAAACAGGATTTAAAAGATGTCATCACCCCCCCCCCTTTTTTTCCCCTCTGATATGATTTTTCATGATCAGAAACTGAAGCTTGTCATCTTAAATATTTTTCTTTCCGTTTTTCATCTTTTAGCAGAGAACAAGTCCCAGCCAACTCGCCCCAGCTCTTGACAAGCTTATTCATCACTGGTTGCATTTGGCACCAGCAGTTTTCTGTGGGATGGGGCTGGTCACTTCCATGCCACCCTTCATCAGTCACCCTCTTACAGTACAACATGCATGGTAGATTACAGTATACTCTTCCTTTTTTTTCTCTCTTCACACTCACAGGCTGTAAACTACTGCGGAAAGTCCTGGTTTTTCATCCACTTCTGGATTTTGGTCTAGGTCCACAATGTGACTTAGTTAGTTAGTTAGTTAGTTGGGTTATCCTCATTGCACTCCGGACATGTCCATAGGTGCTCAGATCCTCCCCTCAGTATGAACCCCAATGTCCGATGGCTAATAGTACCAGTTCATTGTTGATTAACAAGTCTTCTGGCGTAGCTGGTGTGCGTCTCGTTTTTTGCTGTGCCGATCTTAATTCCCAAGTCTGCGATTCTGGCGAGTGATGTGGATTCACTGCCACCAAAGTCCTCTATCCTTCCCATTTCTCTGAGGGAATTGATAATATCAGCATGATCCATAGGCTGACCGTCGGTAGTGATAGCGGATCCAGCCAACCTGTCAGCTCTTTCATTTCCATCGACGCCTGAGTGTCCCGGAACAAAAATAAGGGTGACTCCACGAACAGTGGACTTCTGTAATGATTCAAGCCATTGTCTTCGCACTGAACCTGCCTGAACCCTCCGGATCATACTCATTGAATCACTGAGTATACACACACGGGTGTATTTTTGTGTTTCAAGCCAGGCAAGCGCTTGTGTCACTGCCATCACCTCCATCGTCATGCTGCTGGTTGTCATGGAGAAGGCGCCGTTGGCTTCTTTGACTGTTCTGCCCGCTGAGCGTGCTGTAAATGCCCATGCGCTTCTTCTTTGGCGTATAACGGATCCGTCTGTATAGATTATTGCATCTGCTTCGTCTGAATTTTCACCGATGAGAGCGTTGACCTCTGCATTAACAGCAACAGGATTCTCTTCTCTACATCGCCTGTTGAGTGTGACAATACAGTAAAATGTACAAATAAACGCCTGAGGCACAGGTATCCATTCTGCACCAGGTATGATGTCGGTTAGGCTGCATATTTGCCTAATAACATCTTCTGCCCGACCTAGCCACGATTCCCCCCTCTTCAGTCTGTCGCCCTTTTACAATGTGACTTTTATGTGCCCATCCATTTCCAAGATCTGGCTTACATGTGTGTAGACTGTTGGTTTCTTGCCTTTCATGCAGATGCACCCTACTTTGAAGGAAAAGTCAACCCTATCTATGCTGGCCTGGCTACCGGATGGGAACCTGTTTCTATGATGACCAAGGAGAAGTGTAAACAGATCCTGACCAGTATGATTCCTGGTGCACCAACATGTGTGGTTCAGCACTTCTGCATCCTGACTATAGTAAACAATTCTTTGCTTCCCTTAGGGGCCCTGTTACCATTCAAGAAACACTGACTGAGCAAATTCAATGTCCTATCAACGCACAGCCTCTACAGAAGTTTTCATTACATTTTCACTGCCTGAGCCACACTGCACAACCAATCACCAATAAAATGATCTAAACTGCCAACAACGACCTGCTAGAACCAAGATGAATGTTCAAATATTATGACTGTACAACTGACACCTGTATTAAAAATTATTAGTAGTACACAAGACAACAATACTGAGGACTGACTTGATGAGCTAGAAGATGGGAGGAAAAGGTGTAGAGTAGAGGAATAAATGAATGAACAAACAAACTTAATTTCCAAAGGGTTACAAGTTGGACAAACAGGTCCGTCTTACATTCCACTTTTTCTAACGTTTATCTTTCACACAGAAAACGTACTTTATATATAAAGCGGGTGATATTCATATATAAAAATTAACAGAAGAAGAAGTGACAGAGGATGAGGAAGTAGAAGAGACAGAAAGGAGGATGAGGGAAGAAGAAGAACAGGAGGAGGAAAAGAATAGGAAGAGGAGGAGAAGAGTAGGAGGACAAGCAGAAGAAAAAGAAGAATATTAACATTACAACACTGTACCTCCAAAGGTTTCAAGGTTTGGAAATCTCCAGGCAAACTGATACAGTTAGTGTTGCCCTTCATTAACAGCTTCTCCAATCTGTTCCACAGGTTTTCGGAATTACTTTGGACAAATCACACACATATATAATATATCAGAAAGATAACACTACTATTAAACTGAAAATAACAACAGAACAATGGCTATAACATGAATCCCCCCCCCCCCCCCCCCCCCCCCTCAACCCCCTTTACCAGTCAGAGTGCATCTGCATGAGTGGCAAAGAACCAACAGTCTGTACACAAATAAGCCAAATCTGTAAACCAGTTGTGCATGCAAAATCCGAGCCCTGAAGCAAGAACAACATCTAGAAGTGGATGAATAACCACGAGTTTCCACCAGAAACCACAGCCAATGAATGCAAAGAAGAAGGTGATAACATAAATGTCATAATAAATGCAATACCAATATCAGAATAATTATAATACCAATACCATAGTAATTATAATACCAATACCACAGTAATTAAAACAACACCATAGTAATTAAAACAATGCCACAATAATTATAATTATTTTTCACTGTCATCATGTGTAGGTGATCATGGTTCACTCATATCATCATTTTCTTTTATTTTATAACTGTTGATACCAGTAGTTATCAAAACACTTCCTTCATTTCCTTGCCATTTTTTTTAAATTCATTCGATTAAATGTTCATAAATTATCACAGACATTTGTTTTTGAATGCATTTAACTTTTGTTCCTTATCTTGCAGTTCTTCAACTTTTACCGGCATATGTTGAAGTGAAATAACATTAGAACTGAAAATAGGTAACCTGTTTTTGAAACTTTACAATTTAGAGTCCCATATTTTATTCAGCTTTTAAAGGCTGTGGTTGTCTTGCCAGTGTGTTATCATAATTTCTGTTCTTATCTGTGTGTGTTTTCCTTGGCACTCAAAACTGTTACCTATTTAAATAAGTAAACTGATCTGATACTTCAATTCATTTTTTCTCCAGTGTGAGTTCTTGATCTGTTAATATATTTGTCTTTTCATAACTGATTTATAACATGACTTTTGATGCTGGCAAAACGACATGCTCTTACTTATCATAACAATATCATCCATGTTGTATTAGTGTTATCTAAAATATTTACATTAAAAAAAAAATTGAAAGACACAATATAGAAATAGCCAATTGCCTCACCTGAGCTCTACAGAACACCCAATGACTCTAAATATGTCTCGGAAACGAGACATGACCGCGGCCCACTTATCTCTTGCATCCTCTGCTGCATGCAGCACACCAGATACGGACAATTCTCAGCAAGGGCAGGGCGGTCTCGTTGACCACAAGGTTCATGCAAGCCTTGTCTCCAGCCAGGCGGGTCAATAGTTGGGATAAGGCTTCGGTATAGCTGACTACATGTGTCACATTGTCTGCTGCAAATGACAGACACATGCGGATTCTTTACAAGCAATGAATGAAAACAGGACAGACATTCGCAAAATCTAACAATGTGACATTACTGTTATTGTTGTTAGCACATTTTGTCTTTCCAGATCACAGTGTTTGTATTGTATCCTCTTAGGTTTCCTCGCTTCGTCTGTTTACTATTACTTGATGTATAAAAGAAATGATGTATTAAAGGAGGGAGACTTGAAGGGCAGAATGTTAGACATGCCTCTGTCCCCAATCTTAACTCTATGAAAAAAAAGTATGTTTGTTCATTCGTTCTGTTTACCCATTCCAGTACCTGTTTTGTAATTCTTTGCTTTGCCTCAGAATGTGTCCAATATATCGCCAAATATCTTTTTGTTCTTGTGGCATCTTTCAGTCATTCTAGAGTTAAACTGTTCTATAGGTAGGCATAGAAACAGCAGCACTTGGTTGTGACCAGTTTGACTGGCAAAGACCCGCTCATATTAAGAAATGCCTTCCACAATAAGCGCATGTGATTTCAGGAAATTGTGAGCAACAGATTAAAACTCTGAGCTTTTTATCTGCAATAATTTTCTCCTTTATTCTTTTTCACTTCCTGGTTTTCCCCATCATGCAACACAGTTCATGACATTCCTTTCCCACAAATCAATAATTTAATGTGGCGCTTAGATTGAGGAAATCATCTTCTTCTGTGTTTGTCTGACAACATAATTGTGTTGTGCCCCTTCACAACAAGCTGTGATAAATCTGTGCCTTTCAGCTGACAGATTCAATTCTTTTCAGGCATCTGTTGCCAGGTTAGTCTTTCAGATTAGTTCTGTGGGAACTGCAATGCCTCACTGTCCTGTTGTGTCAGTAGTATGGTGATTTCAGTCACAGGCGTGAAGGTCACAGTTGTGATGCGTATGCACAACACCTTACCTTGGGCATCAGCAGGCTCTGTGCTGATTTTATGTATCATCATGTAAGACTCTTGCCACACATCCTTGCACTGCAGATAATGGCTAGCAGGGGATCTTAGAGTTGGTGGCCTATAGAGATGCATCCATAAATACTCTGACTCTCATCCGTCCATACACAGTGCATGGGTGTTAACACCCATCGAAAACTCATTCAGAATATGAGTGAAGTCTGATGGCCAAACATTCTACTATATAACAAACCTTGATCCAAATGTCTGACAGCCGAAACTCCTACTGTGCCCTATGGCATAACAGCCAAGGTAAAGGAGTCCGCTGCATGTATTTTTTGTAGACAAGGCGTTGAGCACCCAACATGTGATTTGCCACTATGGTCGACAGAAGTCGGGCAGTGAGTTGTGGTTGAACTGCGAGGACGTGATCGCGTCATCCCTCGTCAGGATTCTGATTCGACGTGTGTCGGGAGACTTGGTGTGCCTGGGGCAGAGTCTCTAGTCAGTTATTATGTATAGATTTTTGGTGACCCAAAGTGTGGGCACATAAATGAAGCGTTCATTAAGGCTACTAGTGACCACAAGAGTGGGCCAGTAGGCCGATGGTGTATGTTGGGGACTCACGTCAAGTCGAGGCTAGGTGTTCCCTTTTCATATGACACTGCCCTGGAAGCAAATCAGTTGGTATAGGTGGAGCATTAGATGGACAATCATTCTGTATCACCAGTTCATTTTCATCGTCATATTGTGTTTTGTCCCAATAAATAGACTGATGCACGATTATAGAGATGACTCTTCCCGTATTGTTGATGTGGTTCGCTGCTGACTGTTATCGATGTTAGTGGTACAATGTGACTGTGAACTGTGTTAATTTAGTACCCTCAGGTAGGGAACCCAATTAGTCGCGAGAAGGTTGGCTTGGGGAACTTTTGCATATATGAGTGGGGCATAATCAGTCACCTTTAGACACCTGGTCAGGAGGCGATACCATATCGCTTCGCAACAGTCCTACTATGTGAGAAATAAAGTTCAAATATGCTATTTGTCCCACCCGCTGGAGTGTCAGGACCAAAATTACAATTGTGTGGTTATTGTGTGGGCTGCTCCATGTGATGAATGGGAAGGTTAACATACGGATGTGAGGTTAAGCAGTCAAGTAAAGGATGTGACAATTCCTTTGGTAAGCACAGGACCATAGCGTCAAATGTCGGCTCTGTAGTTATGGCAGCCTCTTTGAATGGCAGGTAATGCCTACGATTTGCCCCTGCCTTCCATTGAATGCTGACCAGTCTACATGCTGCTGCCCTAGTTCTCCAGACACAAAGCAATTACAGCACTCAGGCGGACGATGAAGAAATGCTGTGTCAATACAATGTGATATTAAGTATGCTAGAAGTGTTGAGGAGGTTGAGTATGTGACTGGTTACCACAACAGAAAGTCGCACAGTCTAAAAATGTTTTAGAAATACTTTAGAAGCACTGAACTTGATTAATAAATGATTGTCTGTTGCTACTGAGATTCTCTTCAATGGGGTTATGTGTCTGACAGTATCTCTGCCTGGCAGGACCCCATAATATTAGCAGCTTTTCTGCTTTCATTTGTTTTGTGGCAACATCATCAAGCAAGTTACCTTAAACCACTTTGTTAAATCTGTACATTCAATTTCCATAAGCATTTTCCCCAGGTCTGCTTCCTCAAGCTTTTGACTGTCCCAGTGTTTCTCCTTGTCTGGCCCTTATCCCTTAGCCTATATGGTATGTATCAGATGTGCAATAAGTTTTCATACATAGGAACAATAAATGTTTCACCAAATTCATTATAAGAAGCACAACTCCAGCTGTGCTTATACGTGTTCTTCAGCAGTGGACTAAGCACAGCTGGAGATGTGCTTCTTGTAATGAATTTGGTGAAACATTTATTGTTCCTTTGTAGTGAAACATTGAAAAGCCTTAAAAGTCTATAGTTAAGCACAAGCAAGGATATAAAAATTAGAATTTTGAGAACATGCATCTTCCCTGTGGCTACATACGAATGTATGTAGGACTATCTCTCAGTCCTTAAGAAAGAGAATAGGGGCTTTTGAACTTAAATGCTATAGAAAGATTCTCAGAATATCTTGGACAAAGAAGATGAGAAATACTGACATCTTAAAAGATCTTAAAATCAAGGAAGATTGGCTAATAAACAGCATCCTTTCTCGAAAGCTGAAATATTTTGGTCATATCGAGCGCCACGATGGATTAAAAAAATTATAGCAGAGGGCATGGTACCAGGAAGGAGGGGCAGGGGCCAACCGACACGAAGATGGGCACAGGATTTAAGTGACTCCTTGAGTGTGAAGGTGCATGAGGCGGGAGAACTGACGAGAGACTGAGTTTCTTTCAGGCAGACTGTGATGACAGCGATGTTCTGCAAAGGACCTGCTACATGATGATGATGATGATGTACTGAAACATAAATGATTAAAGCTGATTTGTTTCATTATTACCACCAACATCATTATGTGTCATGCCGCTAAGTGCAGGCTGTCATGTTTGCCATCCCACCCAGTCATCAGAATCTTGGATCAAGCCAGTGTTTTTGTCTCACACCACCAATATGGCTAAGCCATCCAGGTATTTATTTCTTTGCCTTCTGCCTATCTTTCTTTTTATCAGTCTTGCCAGTTTGTATAAAGTTCTTGAGTACATTCTTCTCGTAACATGTCCATACACACCCACAAACCAACTATGTATAATCAATATAAACAGTATCAAGGATAACTGCATGATTTGTTTTTCTTCCATTCATCAATATTATTTGTATTTTTCCCTTTCCATTCATCAATATTATTTGTATTCTTCTCTCTGTAAGTAAATTTTTTTTTTTTAGCCTGCAAGTTGTCGATGTCTCAGATGCATAAACAACACTGATTATTTTAGACTGTTACTTTAACACTCTTTTTCTTACTATGGAATGTTCTGATTGTACGTCTACTTGTGGACTTTGGTTTTAATCCAGAACTTGAGATTTGCATGCACATTCATTTTTCAGATCTGGCTTATTTCTATGCAGACTGTTGGTTCCTTGTCTCTCAGGCAGATGAACTTTTTGAAGAAAACACCCCTAGTCACCTCCTACAACATGCAGGGGGAAGGGCATAACTCATACTGGGAAAAATGATTATAAAAAACTTACATGTTATATCTTGGGCAATCATAGCAAGCAAAAATGCATTGACTGTGAGGAATGATTTATCATCAGTCACCACATGCACAAGAGCAACGGCAGCTAGCGGTGAACTGGCTGTGAAAGATACAAATTGTTTTCTAAATCATTCAACACTGGATGTAAAATTATATAATAACATAAATAAATTAATATTGGTAACAAAAATACATTTAGCTTAGTTTAGATTAGTCCACGGATCAAAATCATGGCACACGGGTGTAACCCATAAGTGCTCCGTTATACTTCTAACTCAAGTCTGAGTTAGAAGTATTTCAGCACAGTGCACAAACTCCGTTGCACCGGTGAGGATCCTGAAATACTTTGGGTAGATTTTCAACTCCAAATTTTGTCCGGACAGGTTAGGCTACTCTTTTCAATTTCCAACTGCCAAGGGATTTTTTTATGTGTGGAACAAAAATACATTATAACCCAGAACTGACACTGGCTGTACAAAAAAAAAAAAACGTATAACCTTAGCTGAACTAATACTGGAAAAAATAACTTATTATTATTAATATTACTGAGTTAATATTGGTTGTAGAAATACACTATAACTTAAATTTACACGACTGCACCAGGTATGTGGCTCAATGCATCAAATTTCTTTGGCTTTTTTTTAAGACTCTAGTAACACAAGATATTTCAGTGATATATCAGGAAGATAATTCTAACTGGATGATGGTAGGTTAATCTGTCCTCCTAAGCCAAGGGTAGTGCATAGGGCAGAGGTCATAGCTCTACATGTCTGGTGGTTCATTGCCACCTGTTTTAGATCATGAATGGTTATTAGGCCCATGGTTGAGCCTTCCCTGGTGATGGTTCTATGCGGGGTCTCTCTTAGTCTTCCCCGTTTTCGTTTCCCTTCTGGTGTCCATATGAGTGCTTGATGGGGGAGTCTGGTCTTATCCATTCTGAGTGCATGGCAGATGTAGTTCCAGCATAGCTTTCTTATAAAATTGGATATACTATCTTGCTTGGACTCTTATCTTATTTGCATACTGGGTCTGAAATCTGTCCAGTGTATATTTAGTATTCTTCTAAGGCATTTGTTCTCATAATCATCTACATTTTTTTTTTAAATCTACTGTTCCAATTGGATGATGGTATGTGCCTCATATGTAATTACTGACTGCCTATATGATACTAATTCAATATTACTGTCATCCCTGTCATTAATTTAAATAAGGTGATGCAGAGGTCAACAGGGCTCCTACTGGTCAAGATATCCAGATCTACCTCACAGTCATCTTAGAAACAGCTGTTCCCTGCTGGGGGCTTGGCCAGCATAGATAAGACTGCTGTCTACTTCAAAGTTGGAGTGCATCTGCCTGAGAGGTAAGGAACCAATAGCTGCACACAAATAAGCCAGATCTGTTGTTGTTATCGATCCAGCGGCGCATGAGTTTTCGCCCTTTGGCCCATTGACATGTTCTGGAAATAAAATGTTTTCACAAGCTGCTCTTTTCCTCCATACAAGGTGTTCCACTTGTCTGGTCTTGGAGGGAGTAGCATTCTTCTAGTCTCGCTAAGTTTTGGGCACTCAAAGAAATGATGGTCAACAGTTTCATAGGGGTAGTTACATTGCTGGCACTCTGGGGAGTGTTGTGGCTGTATTCTGTTAAGATATCCATTGAGGGGAATATGTTGTGTTCTGAGTCAGAAGATGGTGGCCTGGTCCCTCTTTGTTCGATAGTTGATGCTATCGTTTTGATCAGAGGTAGCCATATGTCTGTAAATCTATCTTCCAGTATCTCCCATGGCCCATCTGTTCAGCCAAGTCTCTTTGTTCATAGCTTTTATAAGTGTTTTTGCTGTCTGTAGGGTTGTCGCTGTGGGTGGTTCTTATTGTGTTGCTCCTTTCTTTACCAATCTGTCAGATCTGTCATTACCTGGTGTGCCAGAATGGCATGGGATCCACTGCATCACTATTCTAATGTTGTATGAGGCAAAGAGCTGATCAGCATCCATAATTATAAGCCAGATCTGTAAAGCAGACGTGCATAAGACCTGGAACAAGGCTAACATCCAGAAGTGGATGATCAACCAGAATTTTCTTCTCTAGAACCTTGCCAAAAGTATTTAGTAGATTGATAATCCTGAACCCACTGAGTCCTGAATGATCTCTGCCTGGTTTTGGAAGTGGGATTTGGTAGCTGTGTACCTAATCAGAGGGTCTGGTAGTCTGGTAGTCTTAGTTTCAGCTTCATAGCAAACGGGTCGCCCCATCTTTGCTCCGCTCCTGTGCCAACAAAAAACACTCAGAATGTTTATCACAGTCCCTTGTGGAAAGATTGACAGATTGCTGTCTCAGCATATCTAGCATACACTCGCTTTAAAGCATACGGTAGCCATCCGAAGTGCTAGCACAAACAGTCCAACAAAAGAAATGCAGTTCATCATTGATGATAGCAGAATTTGTCGCCAACAGATAAGCAGTTGCTCATGCGATCAATTTTAACCACATACGGGAACCGTCAACATTGCATGACGACAGGCATCACGCCATTTTCTGAATCTACAATTCACACCACCACGTTGGTCACAGTCAAAAATACATTCCAAATGCAATCCGCAGCTCACAGGGTCACGCCATGCATTCAACTCAGAAGCTGGGCGACAAAACTATATCCAGTCTACAAATGGAGCAAAAATACCGGCAGAAGCAAAAAATTTGCCTCTGCTTCGAACAGCGCCGCTGTCTAGCGTCCATTTTAACCGGAAGGGCTAGGTCATAGGGTCAGAGGGTACTGAAGCTGTGCAGAAATGGGTGCTGTCATCAACTCAGAAAACGCAGCTGCTTTTTTTGTGTGTGCTGCTCTCTGACAGCAGAATTATAAAAGCTAATGTTTTAAGCTTCACAATTAATAATAGTAACATCAAAAGATGTTCGCTGAGGTACAAAGTGAAAGAGAAGAAGAAGAACATCAAAAGAGAAAGCAAACAGAGGTTCCTGGGTATTATTTTTTTAATCGAAACCTGTCCTTTAGGGATCATGTGAAGGTAGTTGTAAAAAAGGACAACAAAAAGGACTCAATGCTGTCAAGATTATGGCAGCAATTGACATGGAACAAAGACTGCTGTTAACAATGTGCATATGATTCTGTCGGCGACAGATTATGGACTTCGAATCCTTACGATATCAAAAAGTCAGCTGATGAAACTTGAACACATAACAATGAAGCCATGCAGGTAATTCTGGGATGTACAAGAGATACCCCGGTGGTATGTATGTAATACATACTTGCACAGCCTGCTATTGCAGACAGGCTCAATTTCTGCAAGCAAAGTCACATCTCACAGTAGCTGCAGACAAGTACCTCCTGCATAAAGCCCTGGATAGAGCTAAGGGTCACAGACTGAAAACAGGAAGGTCTTGAATAGCGCAAACTGAAGACACAATTGGACATGTGTGCAGGCTTGATAAATTTAAGCGAGTAGAAGAGTCGGTCAAAGTGTCTGAGCAAGTTGCAGACTTTTCTAAGGTTCTTATCACTTTGGGTCATGAGTGCAGTGACTGGCCAGCTGGTGCTACAAAATCAGAAGTTCAACATATGATTCATGACAATTCCCATCCAGGTAATGTGATTATCTAAACAGACAATTCTGTGTTGAGGGGCAGACGAAGTGCATGGAAGTTCAGAGTAAAAGCGAATGGACGTCGCTTGGTGCAACAAAGCCTGGCAAATATCACAGCCTCTAGTTTGATAATGGAGGTGGAAGCAGTCACTACTGCCTTCCGTTGGCTTGAGAATCAGCTGTATACATATTGTGACTGTAACTGACTCACAGAGCATGTTAAGAAAAGTGGATACAGGCATGCTCCGTGCAGAGTGGCAAGCACTTCAGAGTTTCCAGGTAGTTAGCAACCTTTGGTAGGTAGGTAGCTTATACCCCACCAGGACACCACACAAGCTATAAAGACCCGGTGACACAAAGTGCTACCATGCGGATGAGGATCACCCGTGGAGAGGTCCCGGAAACCTCGTTCAGCCGTTAGGCCATATTTATGGCCTAGCTATATTTAGGGCCCCCGGCACAAGCAACCTTTGGATATTTTCTCCAGGTCATGCCAGTGTCTTGGGAAAAAAGCAGGCAGATAGACTGGCCAGTTCTGCACCGAACTGATGTACAAAAAGCTAGATATTGTGAAGGCCCTTGGGGAGCAGATGAAAAGTGTGGAGGCATAGATAGATCATTAAGGTCTGAGGAGAATGGCACTGTGAACAGTTACAAGTGGAACTGGCTGACACTCAACACTCAAGGGAAAGGCGAGACGGATATACAATCAGACAGTTTCTGGTGCTATTGGAATTTAACTCTTCGTTTGCTGTTGAAGATGGGGACGGAGCTCTTTTGGGGGTGTCCTGAGTGCAATGATTCTTAATTCAACATTTAATATCCAGAACTTTCTGCCATGGTTTACAGCTAGTGAATGCTAAGAAGTGGAATTCAAACATTACTACTGCAGTAACAGATATTCAATTCCAGCACTTACTTGATTTCACCAGCTGGGTCAGAGAATCAATTGCCCTGTCACGCAAACCTGAATTTTCAGTCACAAGTACATGCAGTGATGTCAACAACTGCTTTCTGCAATATAAAGTTAATTACTGTTCTCGTCAAACTGTCACTGCTGAAATGTACACATTATGTTATATTATCATCATCAACTTCAATGTACACTGGGCATTCCCATGAATGCTCAGTCCTCCCATGCAGTAGCCACTCCAAGGTACCTCTATTGATTGTTTCCATGAGAAGTTGGCTACAGTTCTAACCTTGAAGATGGCATGGACATGCTTTACCAAGATTTATCCCTAATCCTGTTAGGATGGTTTTTTTTTATAACACTGCCACAAAAATACCTCTTCCCTCTATCCCCCAAGCAGATCAGAGTACTAACACTGTGTTCTAAGAGATGTCCTTACTGGCCTATATGCAAGACAGCAACTTCAGATGTGTTCTAGTTCACATTACAATACAGGGATCTTTTTACTTCTAATTTGTGCATGCTTGACTTGCCTCAGATCTCAGTGTAAGACCTGCCCATATATAGTATACAGACAAATCTAACTTTAAAGAGAAGGTCTACAAGGTGTGGGCTGTACCTGGCTCATAGCAAGTCTTCTCTCTCTCTCTCTGAGTGCTTAGAAGGGCCGAATGTCAGACGGGCTTGCGTGCCCGATTTGTAACCCTTTGAAAATAAATTTTGTTCGTTCTCTTTCTCTGTGTATATACCTCGTATGTACTGGCATCACAAGATTTTCTCTTTGTAAGTAATTTCGTTTCTGATTTTATTTTTCTAGGTAACTTCCTAAGCCTATCTACAAAATCTTGTTCCTGTGTTACTATTTTCTCACTAATGATACAGAACATGTGCAGCTGGAAAGCTGTGTTGAAATTCTCAATTCCCAGGTGGGTTCTGGGCCAGATTTGAAGCTGGTGAACACTTAGGAAGAATGAAAAGAAATTCTCAGCAAGGTGTTGGAGATTTTGTTGTTGTTGTCTAGAGAAAACTGTTTAAAAAAATCCTTAACTGCACAGTTCATGGGGAATGCACCAGCCATAAGGCCTTAAATCCTCAGATTCAAAACCCTCCTGTTCTACCCTGCCCTAATAAGTGATAAATAAAGTGTGTGTGTGTGTAAGCGACTTTGGCAGCGAGTGAATAGTGTGGAGGTCATCACAGTCTGAGAAGAATGGTGCTGCGACGAGTGACCATGGAATGTGGCCAATGCTCAACATTTAAAGGAAAGGCGAGGCTGATATACAATCAGACTGTTATTGGTGCCATCAGAATGGTAACTCAGTGCTTGCTGCTGAAGATGGGGACGGAGCACTTAATTCAACATTTGGATACAGACAGTAAAGACAGTTCAGTAAGTTCAAACACTCACAGTTAAAATAAAGACTGCATACCTTAGAATGTTATCATGATCCATCACAGACTGCTTCACCAGGTAATCAAGAAAGGTATCACATTTGTCCCGTACTGAATCAAGCCTTGAGTTAATAAGGACAGTAAGGGCACTAATAGCTTCAAGCTGCACTTCATTATTCTCCTTCTTAAGAAGATCTTCGTACAGCAAGAACAGTGAGGGTAGATGCTGCTTAAAAACTTCAGTGACATCTGGAGGAACATTGAATTGAAATTCACTTCAGAAACAGTAAAAATAACTTATCTATCAATTTGTGGACACTTATTATTCTCTAACTCTTTCCGTAGTAAACAACTCAAAGATGCGTATTTGATGATTACAAAAATGGTATCATGTTCATGCTGTTGTCTAGCGCAGACAGAAGTTATTTTAGCCCTAAATATATTAACTGTTGCCTTGACTCAAAGGTTGACCCGGCCTTGAGTGGGTACCGGGTGCAGTCCCAGTAAGTAAAGGCGGCTGGCTTGATGATGACCACATCACCCATCTTGTGCCGATTGGTCTATCAAAATAAAGATCCTGCCCTATATGCCCTATAAGCTTAAAAGAGTGGTAAAGGGACCTTTACTTGTTTGTTTTTTTCAAATGTTAATTGTTCAGTAAACTAATTTTGCCCGACAGCATCTATGTTCTGCACTGTCAAACTTGAAAATTTTATTGTATTTAAGGTCAACTTGCTGGTACAGACGGTGTTTAAGTAGCAACAGCTTAAGACTGAAAGAGCTAAGGAAGCCACAGTAATGCAGTGACTATAAGATTGCATGTCAACTCCAAGGTTTTGGGTTCAAATCCACACTGAATCAGATTTTATTTCAAACAAATGACTTTGGCTCCAAAGTCAAGCCAACCTACAATGTGTATCATGAAATTTCATTGAGTGCCGACTGCTCCATTAACTCTTTCAGCCCCAGGTAGATTTTATTTAAACCCCTTCTACCCAAAGAGTTGAGCTTAAAAACACTAAACACTCATGTCTGAAGGGGTTTAACAGAAGCAGTTAAACTAATGATTCGGATTTGAAGAGGGAATACAAAATCTGTCTATGGTATAGAAAACAGTAAGACCAACACTAACACACAAATAAATAATAGCATGATCAGGAGCCAAAATTATAACCGAAGCCATTTAGGAGAGGCTAGCTCCCTAGGTAGTGACTGAACTTCAACAACTGAAACTGATGATGATGATGAAAACAGTAAGAATGTTGTATTTTCTTTGTAATGTATGTGTTTTTTGACAGTGAAAGAGTTAAAACATGGCTCTAATGCCATATGCTAGCTATACCAATGGTTTGAAAGAAAAAAAAATTTTTTTTTTTTTTTTAGTTATCTCTGAAATATCTTTGTCAAAATAAAAGCGAGAAACTGGTTTACAAGCTTGCATTGTTTAAAGTAACCTACCTATTTAAAATCACTGATACATTGGAATTAGGGTACAAGACTCATTTTTTTTAATAGACTAGTGGTTCTCAACCTTCCCAATGTGGCGACCCTCTAATACAGTTCCTCATGTTGTCGTGCCCCCCCCCCCCCCAAACCATAAAATTATATTTGTTGCTACTTTATAACTTCAGTGATATGTGTTTTCCGATGGTCTTAGGCGACCCCTGTGAAATGGTTATTTGATTCCCAAAGGGGTCATCACCCAGTTTGAGAACCACTGTTATAGACAAAGTGTAAATGGGATCTTCTTCTTCTTAGCATCTATAAACTCTGACGGAAATGTATGGTTGTTGGTATAATTCTGGACTCTGGTCTTGTTCTAGAACTTGAGTTTTGAGTACACATTCATTTTACAGATCTGGCTGATTTGTCTGCAGA
Source organism: Candidula unifasciata (assembly GCA_905116865.2). NCBI lineage: Eukaryota > Metazoa > Mollusca > Gastropoda > Stylommatophora > Geomitridae > Candidula > Candidula unifasciata. The sequence goes on along the minus strand of CAJHNH020000877.1, from coordinate 170,291 downwards.
CTGCTGGTTCCCTGACTCTCAGGCTCAAAGAAAACACCCCTAATTAGTCACCTTTTATGACATGCTTGTTGGGGAGAAAGGGTGTGTGTGTGTGGCACAAGCAGGTCTATTCTTATGCCCTCAGAATGGGGCCCCAACACACACATTGGGTGCAAATTTGATACGTTCACATGATCAATATTATGCCAGCCACCTTTTCTTCCCATGATATTTCCTGGTACTAATGCTTAGACTAGGTCAACCTGGAAGCTATAGGTTAATCATTTACAAAATCTACCCTGATAAGTATTCAAACTCATTGTTCATACTGAAAAGTATGCTTAAATTATTTGGAGTCAATGATGAGACAAGCTGTGGTAAAATATATTAGAAACTAACAAAAGATAGTAGCTCACTTTCATTAGTCTGGTAATGCTGAAAAACTTCTAAGAATCCTTTCAGTTCTTTCAAATAAGCCTGTTGGTCTGACAGCTGAAACAAACAAGTTTAGTTGCTACTGTCACAAACTATTAAATTTTTTCTTCCAGCAATTTTTAACTATTAGATCAAGCTGTTGTTTTACTCAAAACAAAATAAATTACAAACCAAAATGTGCAAAATATACAAGTTCTAAGTAAAATGGTGCAATTCTGAAGAGTTAACAAGGTTTTAACTAAACTTTTATCACAATATAAGAAATGTTTGGCATAAACAATAATTATACATAAAATGGGTAAAACATGTTGATATTTCTTTTCTATTCATAATTTATTTGTAAAAATAAGCAACTGACCTATTTTTGATCCAGTGATGCAGTGGGCATCTGATAGACTTGTATTTATATAGACCAATCAGTCCAAGATAGGTGATGCGGTCAACATCAAGCTAGCTGCTTTTACTTAATAGAACTTTACCTGTTACCCTTTTCTGAGGCTGGATCGACCTGGTAGCTAAGGTGTTTGTATTTAGTTTTTGAATTGTTTTTTTTTTTTAAATCTACCTGGATGTAGATTCAGACCCATGACCTTCAGGCTGAGGTCGGAGTGTCTACCTGCTACACCACTGAGGCTTCCCCAGAACTTCTGGTTTGGAGATAACTGTTCAATGTTGTTCCAACATGCTTTGAGGGGTGTACAGAGCGTACTGTGCCAGCCCAATATTTTTAATTACCAAACAGCGCTTAGAGGGTCATGTGGCTAGTTTAATGCTACCCACCAAAGGGGTGGCAGCAGCCAATCTATCAGTCTGCTCATTACCCCACACACACGAATACTGAGGGCAGAAAATCTATGCATAGGATGGTAGTTTCAGTATTTCATTACAGCCTGCACCTCCAGTCTTATATTGGATGTTGTGGCATTAAACACAAGACTGTTTTCAAACATCCATTCACTTTGCAATAAGATTACCAATTGTTTGTCTAGATCAACTCTGAAGCCCAGCCCATTTACAAAAAAACTTATTCTGATGTAGATTCAATCTTGTGACTATGACCACGAGATGTAGAAGCCACTGCATTATTCGGGCTAACTAACAAATATGAAAATTCTTCCTCAGCATTCTGAGCCCTTGAGGCTCAGTGCTGCAGAGAATACCCACCTCCATTCATCTCAGTGACTGGTCCTCTCTTTCCATTTGATGACTTCAAGTGTCTAGGTCATTCTGTAAATTCTTTTTCTTCTCCTCCTTGTTCACCAGCTGTAAACTTTGGCAGAAAGTTATAGTTGTTCATCCACTTCTAGACTCTAGAACCTGAGTTTTGTATGTGCATCCGTTTTACAGATATGACTCATTTGTTTGCAGACTGTTGGTTTCTTGCCTCTCAGGCAGGTGCACTCTGACTTCGAAGACAGCTCTCAGTTAGTTGGCTCTTATGACATGCTTTTGGGCAGGCAGTAGGTCTATTCTTGTTTATCCTATAACAAGGCCCCAGAACCCACACAGGGAATGTTCTGCAAATTATCTCCCCACAATCTCCTTGGTCTACCCCCCATTCAACTCTTTTGAGTATGCAGTTTCTGTCTCTCTATTATCTGCAATTCTCTCTATTTGTCCCAGCCATCGCAATCTACTAGATCTTATGATGCCACTAATTATGATAGTAGGGGAGCGTGGGTAACACAGCTAACAGCAGGGTCCCCCAAGCCAGACAGGTCAAAGGGTAGAGAACAGAAAAGAGACACCCTGGCTCCTCCATGTTAAATTAAAGTCAAGAGGACTGACTTCACTGCACTGGATTTTATCCCATGTCTCAGCTTCTCTCCACAGACTAGCCACCTTCAGAGATTGTCACATACAGCATCAATACCATAACTCTGGTGATGATCGTCAGGGGTCTCTTGAAAAGCTGCACTTATGAACCAAACAACGTCACCGTGAAACAAACACACAACCTTCAGAGTGCGAGGCAAAAAGGTTTCAACACTCTGCCATGTAGACCCCTCATTGGTCCTCCAGACTGGAAGCTGAAACATGGGGAAGACATCTCCAGCCTTGTAAAACCTCATTACGTCATGAAACAGATGTCTAAGTCTCAATTTTGGATATAAATAAATGACAGATATTTTCATTCAGCAACAGCAAAGTTTCTAAACAAATTCTAAAAACCTACATGTGCTTCCTTAGCACACTGGTTGATCAATGTTGATAAACACAATGAAGCAACAGTGCACAGAGAAGATGGACTCGCTGAAGCCACAGACTGTAAGAGGGAGTAAGCCAAGCAGCTCTTCTTTACATCAGATGCCTGCAGGTACTGTGTGATATCTGGAAAAGGAGCGATAATAAGCTTTCATTCAGTTAGATTAAATAAGCAACAGTACACGTAAAACAACATGTTAAGCTAACCTGACTTAAAAAACTGGCTGCACGTGGACTTTCAGGAATCTCGGTTTCCTTATGAATCTTACAATGAAGGTGGATACAGGATACTGGAGACACATTAGGCATGAAAAAATGCTGACCCACAACACAAAGAAGTGTCATAAATACAAACACCATCTGGCAAGGCACATGACAATGATGAAGTATAAACAACTTCTTTTTCATGGTCACAGGATGTAAACTCTGGTGGAAAGTTCTGGTTATTCACCCACTTCTGGGATTTAGTCTTGTCTCAGAACCTGAGTTTTGTGTGCAGATGCATTTTATAGATCTGGCATATCAGTAGGTTGACTGTTGGTACCTCACCTCTCAGGAAGATGCATTCTGACTTGGAAACATTCCTAATCATTTGACTTTCACTACATGCTTGTTAGAGCAGTGAGTCTATCCCCCCCACAAACACAAAGGGGCCCAAGCACCAACCAAGGGTACAAACATACATAACAAAGACTACTTACCCTGGTAAAGATCAACTAAAGTTGCTGTCATATTTTCAGGGCCCTGAAACAAACAAGAATAATTACAACACACACAGTAAATGAAACCACAGATAAACTTACTAAGAAAGGGGCAGAATGTGGCCAGGAAGAGAATGCAGTAACATACTATGAGAAGAAAAGGGCCATCTAGGCTATTAGAAAGATCTGACTACCACTTACAGGAAATAACAAACTTAACCAGCATATGCACAGGCTTTGTCTATGTAGTTCACCTTTGTGCCTTTGTTGGCTATGTGTGCAGACTATAGAACATGTCCTGCAAGACTGTCCCTTGTTCAGCCCATTAAGAAGGGAATACTGGCCCAGTGAGTCAACACTGCACACAAAGTTGTATAGACTAAAAATGAACTCATAAAAACAGTCAAGATTATCACAAGAACCTGTCGGTGTAAATCAGAAAGTGAACACAACAAGAATAAGAAGACAACACACTCATTTTCAGTGATGAATACCGACCGATCTGTACAATACTTTAATGATGTTAATAAACTAGGTATCCTGCTATCCCTATAGTCATGTGTTCAAATCTTTGAGTTGAATTTTTTGAATGTATAAAATATGTGTCCCCGTCAGAAGATGAGGAAACTGTCAATATCATACTATCACAATGCTTTCATCACGAATGATAGATGATGGATGACAATTCACCTGGGCTGAATAGAAGTCTGAAGGGGAAGTCGACGTGGACAGAAGAAAGAAAAAAGGATGTGCGACTACTGTGTGCCATTTATGTCAATACGGAAGACTGAGACATAATAATTAAGTATGTATATTTTCACAGGACTAGTGAACTATATGTATTTTATTCATTTCCACACCTGGTCACGAAAGAATCCAAGACAAACTCCTTGATCCTTAAACCTTTCTCCCCGCAAATGCTAAAAACAAATGGGTTATGAACCCATTTTCCTTTTAAAAACAAATATTTGGCACAAATAAGTAATAAATTAATTTATCTACATTTTTGTAAATTTTTGTTTCAAAACATACAAAGATATATACAGGAAGTAAACACAAACAAAGTAAAGAAGTTAATGAAAAGCATTCTTCAGGGCCCAAACCAATATGTATCTGGTGACTCATGCCAGGACCTCGTGACCTTTATCACTGAGGCTTATGGGAAAACTTTAAGTCATCCTGGATTTAGTTATTATTTTCATATCCGGGCCCCCTAAACACTTTGCCGGTGCTCAAACACTTTTCAGGCACTCACAGAATCAATGGCATTAAACTACACTTTTCCTCACTACAGAAATGGTAACAACAAGGGCTTTTACGGGGCTGTATCACAACTGGAAATGACTACTAGATTTAGTCTTCTTGAGTGAATGGGCTAAGGTAATAATTTAATGCTGCCATATCTGGAACACTGTCAGGTTAGCCAATGATGTTTATGTCTCACCCCTGAAACAAGGTTTATGTGTGTGTACAAGGGAAGGGGGGGGGGGGGGGGGTGTTTGGAAAAGCACTTATTCATCAAGGATATACCAGGCTGCAGTTGTCCTGTGGTAAAATTCTACTTCCTTGTATCTCTCTCACTCATTTACTGCCTATAATTGTGTGTGTGTGTTGTCCATCAAGATGATGATGACCACACTTTTTCATCAAGTATGAGTACGAAGATGACTGATGAGGCCGATGCAGGCCCGAAAAATTCTGGGACAGTAAGGACAGGGAATGAGTGTTGTGCCAGGGAGGGGATCTCTGCAGTGGCCTTTCTGTCCATCCTTTATTATAATCAGTCTTGCTGTTCTCTTTGCTTCACATGTAGAGTTGAACGCCATGCATTTCAGTCTTGAGAGGCAGCCTCCCAATTGGTGTCATTCATCTCAAATGCTTTGAGTGAGGGCTTCAAGGTGTCCGTCCTTAAAGCGTTTCTTTTGCCTGCCTTGGGAACGTTTCCCATTTTGCAGCTCACCGTAAAAGAGTTTTTTTAAGAGCCTGTGATCTGTCATGCATGCCACATGACCAGCCCAACAAATGTGGTACTGCATCAGTAGAGTGTGGATGCTGGAAGGACACTAATTGTAGCCGTGTGTGTGAGCGTGTTTTTTTGTTTGCTGGTGTTTTGTTTTTTCGGTGGAAATTATCTAAAAGAATCATATCAGAAGTACATTATCCACATCTTTGGATATGCCATAAGGAAAGGAAAGATACGGTACTCTGTGACAACAGGAAAGTTTAAACAGAAAAGAGGCAGTTTGTCATCACAGAAAGAACTGGTAATACATGTAAGAGAGGGCTGTGAATAAACATGATGACCAACACAATACAGCATGGACTGTAAGAACGAGCTAAAACATCATTTCAAGCTCCATTTTAAAAAAAACGAAGTGTTTACCTTATCTGATAAAGCCACTGCTGAATATACTGCCTTCACTGCTTCTTTAGCAGCTCTAGATAGTTCCGGTGACAAATTCATCAGTACCTGATTCAAAAAGACAAAAGCTCATTCTCAAAACATGCAGTTAACATTTATTACTGCATGCTTAGGGAAAAGAAAGGGAAACTACAGTAAACAGTAAAATTCTCACCACAAAAGATAATCAAAAAATTTGAAAGAAGAGCTGAACAGCTTTACAAGAACATAATCATGAGTGACAAACTGAATCTTGTAGCTAGAAAGCCTACAACAGCGTTAAAAAAAAAAAAAGGAAACAAATGGTATAAACACTTCAAAATTCCTATAAAATGGCTTAACTGTTTAGAGGCTGAAGAAACCAGTGGTGGGGTGCAATCAATTCACACATGTAAGCAGTTTAGACAAAATAAGCATTAGCAAACAAAGATTACACTGGAGAGGGTATCACGTGATGTTTTTCTGTCACCGCCTCACTACTAAGAGTATTCACGCATGATGCAGCATGATGACCGAACCAGCTCCTCCATTTTTTGCTGCTCGCTCCAGTGATCCATCAGTGTATACGTGTGTCCATTCGGCTTTTGGTTAAGAGTTGTAGATATATTCAAGGGTCTTTGCATGCAGTACTAGGTCACATTCTTCAGCCCTGTCTATGCCTGGGATTGTTGTTGTGACTGTATAGTTAGCCAGGCCAGGCCCTGGCCATCTGACCAACTTGATTGTGACAATTACTTACAAGATAACAAACAAAGAAGACATATATTTTATAAATGTATCCATACATTCTCAGTCCACCTGCAGTCACAGTCTTTGAACACTCAGGCAAATTCTTATTATCAACTCCAGTTTGTCAGTTCAATAAACTGGGTGTTTAGTGTTAGCTCAGTGGGTCATTATATCTTTATTAGCTCACAGAACAGCTTCAGCAGTTTGTCTGCTCAGTTGACAGAAGCATAGTGATAAAGCACAAAGACTACATATGTCAAACACTGAAATGATCACCTGGGTTGGGTTTTGGTCTCCTTTGTCCTTTTTCTTCTTCTTCTTTGTTCACCGGCTGTGAGCTTCAGTGGAAAGTCCTGGCTGTTCACCGATTTTGACTTTATGCCAGGGCCTGAGTTTCGTGTACATCTGTTTTACTGGCTTATTTGTGTGAGGCTGGTTGTTCCTTGCCACTCAGGCAGATGCACTCTGACTTCAAAGGAATCTCCCAATTAGTCGACTTCAACAACATGCTTAATGGGGAGGCAGTGGATCCCCTCTTGTTTTCCCCCACATTAGGGGCTCAGAACCCACAGGGAAAGGTCTCTTGTGTCCAAGCCATGAGTGCAGGTGTGTCAGAGACCCCTTGGGGGTCATAACTGAATCTTCTTCTTGTTTTCTGATGCTTGACCTCTCCTATCATTATTTTGTATGTTTAAGACAAGTTGTTTTCTCAAAAATTAAAGTTTAAAATTGGGTATCATCTTTTAAATGGCTGGTGTTGAAAACATTTATTTCTTAATTCTGGGCCCCCCCCCCCCCCCCCCCAAAAAAAATAAGGGACATCTTATACATTAAGGTGGGGGGGGGGGGTGGGTTAAGCTTGAAAAAATACTGTTAATCTGTTACATATAACTCACCTCTCTCTTAGCAGACGATGTCAGTGAGCCCAGAAAACTGTTCAGACCTTGATACCCATACACAGGAGCACATTCAATCTAAAATTGTGAAGTCCAGACAATTATATATTTATATCTGTTTAAAAATCTAAAATCACAGCAGTCTTTACTATTGACTGATTTCTGCTAGGACAATTTCTTTGAATGAAGTAGAATGACACCAGCCACTTTCATTATTAAACTTTGATTAATGAGTGGTCATCAGATATGATTGATCTGGAAGACTGCATTTGAACCTTTAAGTATGAGGCATTGATGTTCACAGTATTTGTGTTTTCATAAGCACTTGTCACTACTTAAATGAGTTGGTATAGAGATTTTTCTAGAAATCAAGTAACAAAAATTTCCATAGAGAGTTGGCAAGTTCTATCTTCTCTCCTAGGTTACATAATAAGACAGACACAGGAACTTCACACTGCACTGAAAAATACTAGAACCAGGTCATTTAAGCACAGTGCATATCGGCAGTGTTGGATTAGGTCTATGTCAATAATGTCCTCCACAGGTTTTTGAAAAAACCTACATGTCTCGTTTGTGAACTTATGTCCAGCAATGTCACAAAGTTTTATCCTTCTTTTTAAAGGAGTTTTGAAACCTAAATCAGAAGTCTGAATATTCTTTAATAAACTCACATTCACTTACTACCCAGATTCATCATCAAGTGCCTTACCAACAGGCATAGGTGACCATACTTCCTCATCTCTTGTGATCAACACTGTGTGTCAGTGTGTGTCCTGACACTCTTCTGAGCCAAGACAAAGGACAATCAAGAATATTTTTTTCAATGTCTTCCTCTAATGTCTTTCCATACCTCTTTGATACCCACAATTAAATTTGCTGAGGACTGAAACGGTCTGCTACCTACTAATAATGAACCCACAGATGCCAGCAATGAGTGCATACAACATGAACATGGAAACATCAAGAGGCAGACCTAGAACAAGATAAACTGAAGGAGCCACTGACAGTTTAAGACCTCACCACATCAAGTAACCAGGCGCACCCTGTCTCATCTACCTATCACCAATTAAACTGTGAAGCCTAGCAGTACAAAGTAGATAATGACACCAGAAAGAAGAAGAAAGAAGAGATAACGCTTTTCAACTGTCACATGTTCCAGTTGTTTCTCTCATAAGTGGTCAACATGTACTAACAATTCCCTTGCGCATTGTTTGGTCAACAAAGAATATAAGCCTAACATCATCATCATGTAGCAGGTCCTTTGCAGAACGTCGCTCTCATCACAGTCTGCCTGAAAGAAACTCAGTCTCTCGCCAGTTCTACTGCCTCATGTACTTTCATACACAAGGAGTCATTTATATCCTGTGCCTATCTTCGTGTCTGTCGGCCTAACACTGTACCCAAAACCTGCCTAATGGCATGTAAAATGGTTGTGTCTATCTGATATCAGATTTATTATATATATATATATTCTGAACAAAATAAAAAATCACAACAGCAATGAAATACATATCAAAATATAAATTACTTGTTTTGTAAAGTATATTATGTTCAACTTTTGATAAAGCAAGTTCTAACCAGTGTGAGGAAAAGCATCAAGGCGGGCTGCTTGAAGATCTGAAGTCATTTTCTCTAAAAGGAGCGGTACACTGTACTCCGCCAACTCTGAGCTGGCTGCTAAACATTTCCTCAAGGCTAGAATAAGATCCTCTTTGGTGATACCATGTGGATCATTTACAGGCTGTGACATAGAAAATATGATCAAGAGTCTACAATGAATAGTATAATCATACTATAAACAAACAATAATACCAAATAATGTCCACCTCTACTAAGATCATTTTTATGTGTTCAGCTTAATAAACAAAAAGATAAGTTGCCTCGTGAACCATAGTCGCCCTTACCTGCACAGGACTGCAGGTTACCCCTGGCTGGTGTAGTCATTATGGGTGCCTTAATTATATTGGTAACTTCTTTAGAGGTTGAATGGGGTATTATCTACCTTGTTGATCTGCCATCCAGAATGAGATTTTTTTAAATCTTAAGAAGGTATGGTAAACCTTTAAGTAGCAGCTAGGAGGGGACAAATCAATTGCTCGATTGATCAAACCATAGTCACCAGCAAGAGGTGTTCATAGTTTTGTTTTTCAACTTCTCTCAGCTGAGGGTCGTGTCTGAGTTCTCAAATCATCACAAAGTTACGATAAAGGTAGCCCTGTAGTAGATACTGCCACTGAAGTTTGAAGTGTTAGGCCTTCACACATTATAGACCTCTACATATCAGGTAGGGTGACCAGTTCCCTTCTTCGCTGCCTTTCCAGTCGAAGAAAAGTACATTTTCATGATATATGTTCTGAAATCTAGAGGTCATTTTAGCATGTAAAGATCTCCTCGATCTACAAGCGAGTTCTGTTCCAACTAACAGGTCTTAAGTCAAATTTTTTTTCAACGCTTTTGCATTTAAAAGGGTTATAAAAGTTGTACATAAATTACAAGACGTCAACAATACAAAAGGTCAACCTGTGTGTGTATAAAAATTGCACATAATGTGAAAAATACATAGGATACACTCTACTGCATCAGTTCCTGGAACTTTTTGACCCTAACAATATAGTTATCCTTCTATGCTTACTATTTTTTTATTTTTTTTATTTTCTGTGGTTGTAAATGCGGATGGTCAAAAGTCACACAGGTCCTAAACTGAGGAGACTGAGGCAGTCACACCACTGTGATTACTATAATTCAACTACATTTATGATGCAAATTAAAAAAAAAAAGTACTTACTGGAGTGAAGTCAATAGGAAAGTAACAGCCAAGGACTTCAAACATTTCTTCAGCAAATGGTCCTAATTTATGAATACAGATGCATTCAGGCAGTAATTAAAAGCACACAAATTAAACATTTATTACTATTTAGCAAAGAAATACTTATCTTAGAATAAATAAAATGAAATATATATAACAAAAACTATTGGACACAGAAATATATTTCTTAGAATGACATTTTCAATAACTACTAACAGAAATGGAAGTCAATTAAATCGGTGATTCCCAAAGTGTGTGCCGCGGCTCACCTCTGGAAGCCGCGACCTCTTTACGGAGGCGCAGTTAAATATTCGAAGATACACGAGTTTCATTTTTGTTTCATTTTTGTTACATATGAATAGTCATACTTTTACTTAGGTTAGGGCGCCGTGGAAAAATTGTAATTTAAAAAAAGGCGTCGCGTTTAAGAAACACTGCAATAAACTATGGCAATGTCCTGGACTTTGCCAACAACATTTCTCTTCTATCCTATTCAAGAAATTAGGCAAAAGATAAAAATACTTGAGACACAAAATTATAAAACTAAAAATGTGTATGGAAAAGACAATGAAAACGAGAATAAATCAGGGAAACAATTCTTCTTCTAGGTTCACACTTAAAAGGATGATTAGCACATTCAGCCCAACATATCTGATTTCAGCAAAACACTAATTAGTCGACAAGCGTGCTAGGGGGCAGTGGTTTTATTCTTTTCTTCCTCCAAAATGTGGCCTGGAACACAAACGAGGAAGGAAACAATAAATAATCCAATCTCCCTTGGTCAAGCGTTACTTTAAGATACGGATAAATAAATCTGTTTAGTCAGCAATGTAGACAAAGATGGATGAAACAGACAGAGATATTCAAGTAAAATTAAAAGACTGCTAAACTTTAAAAAGCAAGAGGAGCTTTCACAACACTAGGGAATCTATGGAAGACAAAAAATATTAAACATAATGCCATACTTCGAATATTTAACTCTACTGTCAAATCAGTGCTAATGTGTGGAGAAGAAACATGGAAAATTACTAAAACCCTTATTAATAAATTAAAAGATTTTATTAACAGGTACCTGTGTCAGAATAAATGTTACCACTAGAAGAGAATTAAACAAATTGCAGTGAATCAAGAGTTAAGGCAATGACTGTGGTGCTGGATAGGACACAAAGAAACTCTGCTACAAATATAACTAGAATGCTTTTGCACTAGAACTCACGAGGCTACCATGGTAAAAAGCATGATACATTTACCCCACCCCAAATGGAAAAGAATTAGTGCCACAGGTGAAGAGATGGGAAGGAAATGGAGTGAGTGCACATTAAATCAAAGAACAGAACAACTTGGCTAGAATTAGTTAAAAGCTTAATCTGTTAGGGGATAAAGAGTTGAAGTAGGAGACTGAAGACCTAAATACAATGAAATATTATCCAGTATAAAGAAAGATAACTGACAAAAATGTGGTGATCTGTTCAGTACATTATTTCAGATTATACACAATTTTTGTTATCAAGAGTCATAAAATCTCACCTAAACGCATGTTTGAACAAATAAACTGGGCACAGTTAAAACATATTATCAGGTTTCTTGGATCCTTCTCTGAATCCATTTGTTGAATGAATCCAATTACAAAATCTCCTCCCATCTCTTGTATTGCTGAAACAGGCAATAAATACATACTAAATACCATCTATTTTCTCAAGATAAAGCCTATGTCAAAATACATGTGGTGGATTTTAGTTCACTGACAACTTACGCCTAATCTCACTTAGTCCTATGCCACATGCTGACTTATAATTGGTAGAAGCCTAACGTATGGCTCTGTAGCTTCAAGGTTGTCTTTTCTTCTTTTTCTTTGCATTCACCGACTGTAAACTCTGGTGGAAAGTTTTGGTTGTTTGTCCACTTCTGGACTTTGCACTTGAGTTTTGCATCTGGTTTACTTTATGCAGACTGCTGGTTCCTCTCCTCTCAGGCAGATGCACTCCAACTTTGAAAGAAAAACCCACAATTAATCACTTTTCATGACATTCTTCTTCTTCTTCTTTCGTTCGCCTGAAATAAGTTATCTATATCAGCAGTTTTGTCTCTTGTATAAATTTCACTGTTGTTAATTGTTCATTCAGTGGTCCATAGAGTTTACGTTCCACTGTTGTTCTTTCTGGCCTTAATGTGTCAAAATCGGTGCAGTCCTGGAGTACATGCTCTGCGGTCTGGGGCACATTTCCACAGGTGCACATGGCTGATACACCTATCTTGAATTTTGTGTACATGTGGTTACGTAATCGGTTGTGCCCTGTTCTGAGGCGGAAGATAATGACTTGTTCTGGTCTGTCCATAATAAAATAGTCGTCTTGTGCTGGGGCTGGTGGTTTCCTGATCGATTTAATGATTCTTTTCTTTTGGTGGTATGTGACTGGTACATCTGGCTGCTCTTTTGTCGCACCTTCCCCTGCCAGTTGATCAGCTTTCTCATTTCCAGGCACTCCACAATGAGACGGTCTCCACTGCATTACGACTCTTCGGTGAACGCTGAGTTGTGTCAGCAGTGTTTGCAATTCTGGTAGTTTCCTAGACTGGAGTGCTTCAAGTACTGATTTAGCATCTGTAAGCATTACCACATACTGTGAGCCAAGGTTGGTATTTAGCAGTTTCTCTGTAGCTATCTTAATAGCCTGGGTTTCTGCATCGTAGTTATGGCAGTACTTCCCGGTTGGTACGCTGGACTTATCCCTAGTACCATCTGGGAATTCGATGTACACTCCAGCACCACCATTTCTAACTGCACTTTCTGCGGACCCATCTGTATAGACTCTGACCCATTGTTCTTGTGGGTATTCTTCATCAATATAACTGAGGGTGGCCATTTTGCGTTGTACACTATCTTGCTCTTTCTTGTCAAATATCCCTTTCACATTTGTCTGGATTTGTACCGTTAGTTTACATTTTTCTCTCCATGGGGTTTGTTCCGGAATACTTTTTAGTGGGCAGCCAATTTCTGGAAGGTCAGGAGTTTGTCTACATATTCTTTTTTGCTTGGTGTATAAAGCTGCTTCTTTTTAACCGTCTCAAGGCTAGGTTCTTAACTCCATCGAGTGATCTGGCATACTGAGGAACTTTTCAGTTTGTATTTGCAACTTTGTATCTCTGCGTTCTCTCAGTGCCTGTGTTTTCCCAGCTTTCTCCATTTCTAATATGGGGGTTGATTTCATCCCTCCTGTGATGACTCTGAGCGCTTGATTTTGCACTTTGTCTAACTCCTTTAATGTGGTACTAGATGCTGAACACCATGCAGTTGACCCATATTCCAAGTGTGGAAGTATGCTCTGCTTGTATACTTTATTGAGTATTTTCCCATCTGCTCCCCATGTGGTTCCACTTAGTTTTCTTAGTATTGCTGTCTTCCTCCTGGCTTTGGTTGCTGCCTTGTTGATATGTTTTCTCCATGTCAACCTGTCATCAAATGTGACTCCTAGGTATGTGGGCTCTTTATCATCTCTCAGGGGTATTTCGTTTATTTTGATGGTGCCGGCTTTTTGCTTTGGAGAGAGGGTGAATAGTGTGGTGCTACATTTGTCTGTGTTGATGCTGACACACCATCTATTGGCCCATGCCTCAAGTGCATTTGTAGCCCGCTGTAGTGTTTTTGTGGCTATTGTTGCATGTTCATTGGTGCACCACAGTACCAGGTCGTCGGCATACATTGCCATTTTGATTCCATTTGGTATCTCAGCAAACAGATCATTGATAAATAAAAGGAAAAGTGTGGGCGACAGGACACCACCTTGAGGGACGCCTTGTCGCAGTAGAACTTTTTTACTTTTAAAACCATCTACCTGTACCCGGGCTCTTCTGTTATGTAGATATGCTTTAATCCAATTTTTTTTTCACGACATGCATGTTGAGATGAAGTAGGTCTCTTGTCCAATGTCCAAAATGTTAAATAAAATAAAAATGTTCGTACTCTATTTTAAACAGAATCACTGTCCATCTGTAAGCTCCCCAGGACCACTTTGGAAGAACATTAAACAGATCAACTTCTACTAAAAATGCACATTTAAAAAAGTAAATTTATTAAGGGTCTGCTGAAATCAGATGTGTTGGGCTGAAAGGCGCAAATATTTCAGCTTAGCTGTAAATCACAAAAGATCTGTGTGGTCGTCAAAGTCCCAGACCTGCAGGCTGCTCCCTGCTGATCACCAGAGGCACGTCCCATGATGAGTGAGAAGCTCAATATATGGATGTGAGGTTAAGCAGTCATAAGCAGGATGTGGCAATTCTTGGGCAAGCCCAGGACGAGCGCATCATGTGTGCCTTCCTTAGATGGTGGGGAATACCTATGATCTACATCTGCCTTTTCTGAGGGCCGACCAGTCTACACGTGGTTGCCCTAGACAGGTTTTCAAGGGGCAACGCCTGCAGATAAGGGGACAAAGAGAAAACACAAATAAGGCTACGCTGTGCCCCACGAAACTGTCAGGAAAGTTGACAGGTCAACTAATGCTTGAAAAGTTGGATGTGTCAGCTGAAAGACGCAAACATTGCAGCTTTGCAATTACGTCACTCTGATGAACAAAAAGAAGAAAATATGGCAAAAATATTTCACTTGTCTCTTTCATTTCTTTTAATTCCCAGTCTCTTCAGAGCTTCTATAAACTGGCTGTTTTTTTTTTTTCTTTCCATTTTGCCTATTCTTCTGTGAACACTCTATTGTTTGTCCATCATGAGTGATGAAGACCACTTTTTATCCAATGTAGCAATGATTATGAGTAGGAAGGTGTCTGATTAGTCCAATATGAGCCCGGAAAGTTCGTGAGCAGTGCGGGCAACAGGTGGAAGCCACAATAAGTGTAGGATTAGTGTTACAGTTCTTTCTAGTCTGCCCTCATTACTCTGCCTGTGCAACCTCCACTCCCTGGGAGGCTGATGCACAATGCCTGTGGAATGTATGCCATCTAGAAAGGTCTTGTGCAGCAGCCTCCCATGTCACTGTGTTGATGCCAAAAGACACCCAAAGATCAGTAGTAATGCACTTAAAGTAGTTGAAGACTGACGATTTCCAAAACAACATGTTTTAAATTACAGACTCTATTTAACTGTATGTACCTTTAAAAGCAGATCCCAGTAAGTTCTGTATTATCGTGTACGTTGCCCTTCTGTCAGCATGAGACAATGTCTGGTTCTGAATCTCTCGGAAAATTGTACGCAGTATTTTTTCAGGCAGTCCACTTGGCAATGGAGAGCAATGTCCTGTCTGAAAAAAATATGAAACTAAGTCGTATAACATCTGTGAAACTATATCTTTAAATGCTCAGATTATTCCCATGTGGATTTCATTACCCAATTAGGGGATGGGGAAAAAGGGGGGGGGGATACCGCCATTGCCCTACAGCAATGTCATAGAAAATGACTATAATTATCATAATGCTGAAATCAGACATGCGGTGTCCAAAAAAAAAATGCAGATATCAAGCTTGGCTGTAAACCACAAGTATCATCTGCTCTTTGAAGTCCAAATGCAGAGGGGAAAGAAAAAAGAAGAAAAGAATAAGAACAAGAATGCTTATATTTTTATTTGTTTATTTGCAAAATAACTGTAAAAAGAGCAACTTGTAGCATATAATAAATAATATTTTAAATTGTATTTTGCTTGTCATACATATTTTTTATTAAGATGTTTTGTCTCAATTAAGAATTTAATAAATCTATAACTGTCCCGAATACGCATGGCGATGGATTTTGCCAAACAAGACCTGACTACAAGGTCCACACAGCCTTAAATGGGTACAAAGTTAAGTCTAGGGAAGTAAAGGCATTCAGAATGTTGACCACATCCCTCATCCCGGATTTATTACACAGCATTCAACAAAAATGTGGCAGATTCAACTAGTCTAGCATAGTGTTTCCCAAACTTTTCTTGGTCACAGCGCCTTTTTTCAATTGAAATGTTTCCACGGCGCCCTAACCTTAGTAAAAGTATAACTATTCATGTCTTGGTTCAATTAATTATGAAGCTTTTACAATATTTCGCAGTGCCCCTGTGAAGAAGTTGTGGCTCCCTGGGGCACACAGTTTGTGTATCACTGGTCTAGCACATTAATTTATAATGATCATGTAGTAGGGCAGGAGTCTCGTGGCGTTGGCGGCTAAACGCCCACCTGCGGATTGGAAGGTCGTGGGTTCGCACCCTGATGGAGGCAGACTTTTTTTCAAACATGACCTTGACTTCCAGGTCGACCCAGCATGAAAGGGTACCAGGTGCAGTCCTGGGAAGTAAAGGTGGCGAGCATGATGCTGACCACATCACAAACCAAGTGCCAATTGGTCTATAAAAATATAGGTTTAGCCCTATATTCCCAACACCTAACGGGATGGAAAAAGGGATCTTTTATGTCACTCCCAATTTAGCCTGCTTAAGAGCCTTTGGCCTCTTGCAGGCTCAAGTGCCTTACGTTTTTTTTTAATAGGTTCTAGATGTCTCTAATTTCCTACACTCATTTATGTTGGTGCTGGCTGGTATAGTGTAAGGTAGCAGAGCACTGTGTGCACGGTGTAGTATTAAGTAAAGTAGTGTAGCATTGATGGTTTAGTGTAGTGTGAGATGGCATGGTGTAGTGTAAAGTGGTGCGGTGTAGTGTAAGGTAGTGCAGCACTGCTGGTGTGTGTGTAGTATATCATTGTTGGTGTGGTTCAGTGTAAGGTGGTATAGCACTACTAGTGTGGGGTAGTGTAAGGTAGTGTAGCACCAGTGGGGTGGTGCAGCACTCTTGGTATGGTGTAGTGCAAGGTGCTGTAATATTGTTGGTGTGGTGTACTGTAAGGTGGTGTAGCTTGTTGTAGAATTGGTGTTGTGGTGTAGTGCAGCACTGCTTGTAAAGTGACTTAGTGTACTGTACCCTGGACAGCAGAATCTCTATATCTGAGCATGATATTCATTTGGCTTTACAATTATATCTTCAGAGGCAGGCACAAAGGGGTGACTGAATTGCCTTCATTCTCATACCATGCTGAACGCATTTCATTATTCTCTAAAAATTCAGTGCAGAAATTGGCACTTATGTTTATATAATTGACATTTCGTATTCTGTCTTGTCTAGTTATATAGTGACCATGCTTAGAGAATTTAAAAGTTATTCACTATATTTGCTTTTTTCGTTCTCACATCATCATTACATTTGTTTTTTAAACATAATAAAGATGTTATAAGTGAAATTTAGAAAAAGAGTGCTAAAATGTTACATAGAACCTGTTCTGCTGTTTGGCAGTGAAACTTGGAATGTCAGTGAACAAATAAGGAAGAATTTGGAAGCAACATAGATGTAGTTTTTAAGACAAAAGTTACGAATACCTTGGATGGCCAGAGTAACTAACGACGACTGTTTGATAGAAGCTAATGAAAGTAGATCTCCATATACAACAATAAGAAAGAGACAAACACTCACCACTACAGCAAGTGACTGTAAGGAATGTTAAGTAAAGTAAAGCACCTTTGGCACAGCAAGCATCTGGTGTTAGATCTACATACATTGCTAAGTGGGACTGCATCAACCTGAGAGGCCAGGAACCTACAGTCGGCATACAGATAGGCCACATCTATAAAACTGATGTGCACATAAAACTGAAATTCTGAAACAAGATCAAAGTGCAAGAGTGGGCGAACAAATAGAACTTTCCATGGAGTTTAACATCTTGAATGCTAAAATGAAGAAGACCTAAATTTTTACAGACCAATTAGCACTTTGACGGTATTTAATCGACATAAAGAAGGCCGCCTTTACTTCCCATGATATCATCTGGTCCTATGTTAGATTGGGCCAGCCTGAAAGCTAAATGAAATTTTGAAGAAAAAAATATTCGCCTTCATGCAGATTTTAACCCTAGACCTTTGGGCCAGCAGGTGAGCATATAACCTCTATGCCACCTCAGCTTCCCAATGGATTGTGTGTCTAAAATATACTCACCACTACAGCAAGGGACTGTAAGGCATGTGGCTGCACAGAATGATGGTCAGACAGTTTGGCCAGCAGGAATTCAACAACAAGCTCAACTGTAATCAAATTTAAAGTAGAGCATTTTAATTATTCACAAAGAAATAAACGACAATGTACACCTCATAAAGGGAGCCATGACAGAACAGTTGGTAGTTCCCTTATCTGACAGTCCAACTGGTAAAGGTTTAAATTTGCATCAAAGATCCTTTTAAAATCGACCTGAGCTCCCTAAGTCATGCCTAAAATGGGTACAAGGAAATGTCCAATGAAGTTGAAGTGGCCAACGTAATGTTGGACATATCATCTATTGAGGGATACCAATTTTAAAAAAAAGATCCTTTTCCACACCTTTAGGCTTACTGTGTATATAGTGCTAGACACTTGGTGGGTGATAGTGGTCAGCATCACACCCGCCGCCTTTACTTCTCAGAACTTTACCTGGTACCCACTTTAGGCTGGGCTGACCAGGAAGCTAAGGTCATTTCTGACAAAAGTCCAGCTCTTTTCTGATTTGAACTCACAACCTTTAGATCTGCATCCAGCCACTACACCACAGAGGCTTCCTGAAGAATCCAAAAAAGTTTATAAAAATTCAAGAACTGGGAAATGTCCTAGGAAATAAAAGTGGCCAGAATGATGTTTCCACATCACCAGCTGAGTACCACCAAATTGGCCTTTAAAGAAAGGGACTATTTTCATTTGCCTGATGTGCCTCAAAATGCGACAATGGACCTTCATTTCATTATTATTATATATTTTTTTACGCCTCTTGGATTCCAAGTTGTATTTTTCTTTGTCGCATTATATCTTAAAAACGTATTCTTTTAACTTATAAACGTCACCACCTGAAGCGGATAAAATAATAACATCATGAGAAAGAAGGATACAAAGCAGCAAAGTTAAGTTAATGTAATTACTGGATGAGGAACAGAAGGTTAACTGTATATACTATAAGAGAGCTCAACACACCCATGGTGAGCATAATCTCCGTCCAAATGTGAGACGTATTGTTTGTTATTTTGAAGCCCCACCCTAGTTGTTGCCGGGGCTCTAATATAACCTAATGGTTGAACATGGTTTCTGGGACCTCTTCATGGGTGATCCCCATCCAAATGGTGGCACTTCTGTCTCACCGGGTGTTTATCGCTCAGTGTGATGTCCTAGAGGGGTAAAAATATCAGTCAGTCGATCCATGGTGAGATGCTTGGGACTGAATGAGTTAAACATTATGTGACAACATAATCCCATGTATTACAGGTTACAAAATTTGATACAAAAGCAATACTAGAAATAAAGTGGCCAGGGCTTGATAATATAGAGTGCACAAAACAAAAAATGTTAAATGGGATTAGACCATGAGACAGACCAAGAAGACGGTGACGAGATAATATACAGGCAGAGCTACAGACACTTGCAGTGACCTAATTGGAATGAGAAGACCAATTAGAGATGAACGAAGGTGGCTGATATCTGTAGCAAGGAACTCTAAGGGCTCAGAATGCCAAAGAAGAAGAAGAAAAAGGAAGAGAGAAGAAGATCAAGACGAAGCAGAAGATTACATGCATATTCACTCCATAAAATGAGAAAAATTACTTCAGGTTAGAAAAAAAGAATTAATGCACATGCATAAAACCAGTTTTAACATACAGCCGTGAATCATGGACAAGTAGTAAAGAAGCCAAAAACATCCTTCATGCTTCACAGTTGTAGTTCTACAGAAGAACTGTGAAAATTCTAAGTACAGTCAAAATAAGTAATCTAAGACAATTCATCATAAAGAATAAAAAGAGGCGGTTACTTTGCTTTGTAGTCAGGGATGAAACAGGCAACAACTGCAGGACATCACCAAGCAGATTTGTTGCCCTTCCCCTTGTAACACTGTCAATGTTGGTCAAGTATTCCCTGCAAACAAACAAGATATTAGAACATTTAACTTCTGCATTTGGGCTCTGGTGTAGAAAAGAATAGATCAACTGCCCCCTTTCAAGCTTGCTGTAAAAGGTCAAGAAAAGATATAAAACCAAATGAAAGGTAGACCAGCAAGCTTCACAATATAACAAACACAAACGGATAGTAAAATGTTGCGTCTACAAAGTTTTCATCAGCACATTACGTAAATTAATAAAACCCTATGTACAGACAGGAATAAACAAAATCAATTAACGGAGGTATTCCTGACAGCAGCAACGTTGTTGTTCAGCCAGATGTGTGTGGCAGCCAAGAATAAATAGATTAATGCCAAGTGCCGTGACTCAAAGATATTAGGTGAAGCTGTGCTGACAGTTAAGTCCCCTAGATGTAATTGTAAAAAGCAAAGTAAAGGACCCTTTTCCACGCCTTTCAGGCATATTGGGTATACAGGGCTGGACCTATATTTTATAGACCAAACGGCACTTGGTGGGTGATGTGGTCAGTATCACGCCGGCTGCCTTTTACTTCCCAGGACTGTACTTGGTACCCACTCAAGGCTGGGTCGACCTGGAAGCCAAGGTAATTTTTGAAAAAAATCTAGTCATCAGGAACCGAACCCACGACCTTCTGATCCTTAGGCGAGCATCTAGCCACTAGACCATGGGGACTGCCTAAATGTACCCAAGGTAAAAATAAGGTGGTTCTCAAAAGACTTACGGACTCTGTTGCCGAAGTGGCTAGATTTAATGGCCGTCACCTCCATGTGATAAAAGGTGACTAATTAGGGTTTTGCTGAAACCGGATGTGTTGAGTTGAAATACTGCAGCCTAGTCCTAAAACACAACACAACATACCAACTGCCATTTTATGGTGAATGCAGAAGAAGAAAAGACATTTCCCCCAGTCTGTGTCTGTGAAAACATGGCTCTGGACTTCAGAATGTGTAGTTTCCCGCTCATTCAATTTTTATATGCACTCTGAGTTACAGAGGAAAATATATTCTTGGATGTGGCTATCAATAATATCCTTATTATTGTGTACTGGGCAACTACATATTTATCACAGAACACCTTGTCATGTCAAAACTAATTTAATTGTTTTTGCCTCAGGACAAACACAGACTTAAAGGACATGAGGAGTAAAAGAAGGCAGGAGATGCAACAACTATAATGGGAGACAAAGCCTTTCCAGAATAGACTGGAGACAATGAGAGGCCAGATGCGCTTACTAGGTGTAAGCAATAGTAGCTACAACAAGGTATTTGTTTTCTTTCCAGTTCAGAAAAAAAGCCATGGATCAAGCAACATTATTCCTCCACTGAGTCCTTGTGAATGAGCCAGCAGTCACTGTGCATACACCAGACTGGCAGGAAAGGTCAGGCAGAGGTCAGGCCTGTCTAGAGGTTTATGTTAATCATTTTAAAAGCTATGTAACTTTCTTGTTAATGACACATACACACTTTAGCTTTCTGGGCAAGATGGCAGTGGTCACTGTTGTGTTTTTAAACCGCCACTAATTATATGTAACGAGAATAGAATTTGCGAATTATTTATTGTTAGTGTGATGCAAGAATTTCAAAGGAAGTCCATTTTTTTCATGATTTTCGTCTGTGCTGCTACTGAGTTTCCCGCATCTGAGTTAGGAACTGTTAACCAATGATGAAAGACATCTGCTGCATGGTAATCTGAAAGATTTTAGAGGAGCCCAGTTGAAGAGAGAAAAATTATGGATGGCACTAGCTGGAGACACCATGGGGCTGCCGGCCTCAGTTAAGCAAATACACAGGGGAGGAGAATGTGTCGACACAAATGTTTAAAACAGCATTTTCCATCAGGTGATTATCACATTAGGAAGAGAATGTAGAGAGTGGTGCAACATTATGGCAGAATTAGAGGTACAACAACTGATAGATGAAAACGCTCGGCCACATGATGCAATAGTGTACACTGATGGCTCTGTTCATCGGGGTTTAAAGTCTTACTGTGAATGTTCAGCCAGAATAACGGGAAGGATAGTGACAGAACTAAATCGAGCTTTCTTTACCTATAACTATAAGCACGATGGAGGTGGAGGCAATCACTGCAGCTCTGAAGTGGATAGCGAAAAAAAAGTTACCCGAGGAATTTTGTGTCTGATTCTCAATGAGTACTGAGGGAGGTTAAAAATGGACAAATGTGGCATGAGTAGATACGATGCAACAGTATGTCAACACTGCAGGGAATCACGTGGATATACTGTCCGCAGCAGGGCGAGGGAATGAAAGAGCTGATTTTCAAAAAGCGATAGCTGCAAGAACACTCATTTTGTAAAAGAGAGACATTCTGAAGACCATTTATAAACAAATGCTGATAGAAGACACTAGGTTAGATGAAATAACATGTGTAAGAATGTATGAACAGGAATTGAATGTGGCTCAGGCAAGGAGAGACGGATGAGAGAAAGAGAATGACGTGTGTATAATCAGTGTGCTACGGGAACAGTTAGCATCTACACCTTAGGACATTTGCTGTGGAATACAGAGCATCTATGGGTATGCCCCGTGTACTTTGATGTCAATTCTTAAATCAATAATTAGTAACTGTTAAACTATATCGAAAAAAATATAGCCAATCGGATGGCTTGGTCAAATAACAAGATGTAACAAGGCAAAGTGGTACACAAAAAGCATCCGCATCCGGACAATTAAAAAAAAAGAGTAAGAAGCTGCTCCTTCAAATGATGAAATATCACAGGCTGTGAACACCATCATGCAGGAAAAACATACCACAGCTCCCTTGAGATGTCTCTTACTGATAATGATGATGATAAAGAGGAAGGAAGAGGAAAGTAAGAAAGAAAGAGGAGGATAATTCAAGGGCAAGTTTCACCACACTATGATACTATTTAGGACTCCAATCTCATTAAGACCACAGAGTTATGGGTTTATGTACAAGTATATCAAAAACTTTATACCTGTACTCCAAAATGCTTAATTTATCATATGCTGTCTAGTTATCTTTTTACAGCAGATCATCTGGTAGGAAAGCTCAGAAGACCAAGAAAGAGAAGGATAAATGGTGTAGCATAAACCTGCTAAATGACGAAGAAATCCATCACCCAAGCCACCCGAGAAGCGCAAGACAAATACAGAAAACCACAACACTGGGCTACAACCTGGTGTCAGTGAGACAACAAAAGAAGATGAAGGAGTCTAGTAAAATCTCACTTGCATACATAGTGCAGTGTTGTTGAACTTCTCTGCAATGAACAATTATTTTCAAAAACAAAGTGAAAGGAAACTAGCACACCATCAACTAACAGGAAGACAAATTATTTCTAAAAGGAAAGAATGAAGATTTTTTTTAAAACAAAACAGGTTTTGTACACTCACCCAAGGCTTTCGATAAACTCCAGAAACTTGCCATTACTTTTTTGTATTTCTAAAACAAAAAGAATTTTGTTTAGCCACATTTTGCAAGTTTGTTGATTATTGTTATCTATCAATCAATCAAGTGTCATCTCCACAATAAAGGTTGGCAGCAACAGATCTCCAACATGCCATGTCTCTCATTTAGTTGCACACCCTCTCAGACTGCTGTTCATCCATCATTTGATGCTGTCCTTTCCACTTGTATCATTGTCTACACCTCTTGCACTTTGACCTTCAACATTTTCCACCAGTAAGAAAAATTGCTCAATAAGGGACTTGAGCCCCTGACCACTCAGTTAAAAGGTCTGATTGATGCTCTATCAATTGAGCTAAGCAAGCTACTTTTTCTTTTAATCATGGTAGACATATTTGCAGTTTGTACCTATTATTAAAAAATGTACAAAGTTATTTTGTTTTCTTTTTCATTTAATGAATTTCCTTAATCCAACATTTCTTCTTCTTCTTCTTCTTTCGTTCACCTGAAATAAGTTGTCTATATCAGCAGTTTTGTCTCGTGTATAAATTTCACTGTTGTTAATTGTTCATTCAGTGGTCCATAGAGTTTACGTTCCACTGTTGTTCATTCTGGCCAAAAGGTTTGCCTTAATGTGTCAAAATCGGTGCAGTCCTGGAGTACATGCTCTGCTGTCTGGGCACTTTTCCACAGGTGCACATGGCTGATACACCTATCTTGAATTTTGTGTACATGTGGTTTACGTAATCGGTTGTGCCCTGTTCTGAGGCGGAGGATAATGACTTGTTCTGGTCTGTCCATAATAAAATAGTCGTCTTGTGCTGGGGCTGGTGGTTTCCTGATCGATTTAATGATTCTTTTCTTTTGGTGGTATGTGACTGGTACATCCGGCTGCTCTTTTTTTGCACCTTCCCCTGCCAGTTGATCAGCTTTCTCATTTCCACAATGAGACGGTATCCACTGCATTACGACTCTTCGCTGAACACTGAGTTGTATCAGCAGTGTTTGCAATTCTGGTAGTTTCCTAGACTGGAGTGCTTCAAGTACTGATTTAGCATCTATCAGCATTACCACATACTGTGAGCCAAGGTTGGTTTTTAGCAGTTTCTCTGTAGCTATCTTGATAGCCTGGGTTTCTGCATCGTAGTTATGGCAGTACTTCCCGGTTGGTACGCTGGACTTATCCCTAGTACGATCTGGGAATTCGATGTACACTCCAGCGCCACCATTTCTAACTGCCCTTTCTGCGGACCCATCTGTATAGACTCTGACCCATTGTTCTTGTGGGTATTCTTCATCAATATAACTGAGAGTGGCCATTCTGCGTTGTACACTATCTTGCTCTTTCTTGTCAAATATCCCTTTCACATTTGTCTGGATTTGTACCGTTAGTTTACATTTTTCTCTCCATGGGGTTTGTTCCGGAATACTTTTAAGTGGGCAACCAATTTCTGGAAGGTCAGGAGTTTGTCTACATATTCTTTTTGCTTGGTGTATAAAGCTGCTTCTTTTTAACCGTCCCAAGGCTAGGTTCTTAAATCTATTTTCCATCTGGTGATCTGGGGTAACTTTTCAGCTTGTATTTGCAACTTTGTATCTCTGCGTTCTCTCAGTGCCTGTGTTTTCCCAGCTTTCTCCATTTCTAATATGGGGGTTGATTTCATCCCTCCTGTGATGACTCTGAGCGCTTGATTTTGCACTTTGTCTAACTCCTTTAATGTGGTACTAGATGCTGAACACCATACAGTTGACCCATATTCCAAGTGTGGAAGTATGCTCTGCTTGTATACTTTATTGAGTATTTTCCCATCGACTCCCCATGTGGTTCCACTTAGTTTTCTTAGTATTGCTGTCTTCCTCCTAGCTTTGGTTGCTGCCTTGTTGATATGTTTTCTCCATGTCATGGAAGTTGCAGATATAGGATTTTAGGGATGATTAATAGTAGGGCTGTACCGAATATTCGCTTCGGGGCCGAATAGTGGACCTACTAACTATTGGGTATTCGGCCGAATAATTGCGGTCGGGCCAAATACGAATAGTGGTTAACTTACTCCCATTTCTGCATACACTGTGATGGACTGAAATAACTCTCTCATTAACACAATAGTTGCTGTTGCCTAAGTCTGTCGTAGCGGGGGAAACTGCGACCCGGTAGCATGGTACAAACTGCATAAAATGCCAACCGCAGCGTGTGTGTGTGTGTGTGTCTGTGTGTGTGAGAGAGAGGGAGAGAGAGACCATGCATTTTTCGTTCTTCCAGGGTGTCTTCGCCCAAATCAAATTTGAAGATATTGCTAACAAGAATATGAAGGTGCGTTTAAATTACATCGAACGAAGAGGCAGGAGCCCGAAGACAACTAATCACAGACATCAGAAGGAGACAGTCGTAATTTTTCAGCCATGTTATGAGAAGAGAGAAAATGGAACATTTGGTGACCACTGAAAAGATCTGTGGAAGGAGGGATAGAGGAAGACAAAGACAGAAGATTCTTGACAGTCTTCTTGCATGGCATGGAGGTGTGTCAACACATGAACTGATACATGTTGCAGGAGATAGCAGATTATGGAGAAGCATGATAGCCCACGCCAGTCGACAAGGCATCTGATGATGATGATGATACACTTTTCGTATTCGTATTCGGCCGAATAGTTGGTCCCACTATTCGTATTCGGCCGAATAGTGAAAATCACTATTCAGTACAGCCCTAATTAATAGTAATGAGAACACCTGGACAGATAACAAACATAATGATGTCTTGAAAGGAACTGACTGCTGACATCAAAAGGAGACAATATACTTTCTTTGGTGATGTTTTCTGAGAATGAGAAAACTGGGCACTTTTTGCCCAGGCGACCATTAAAGACACAATCCAATGTTTGCGTATGTTCACATACTAATGTTCTTGGCTATCCTCCAAATAATGGTCCCAAATCATCGAGGACGAAAATATACCCTAAAAGGGCCTCAGTCACATGTAAATTGCGGACCTCTTTCAGCGACTTCACAGCATACAGAGAAAAAGCTTCTCTTGAGTTAAAGTCACTGGCGAGAGTATATTCCCTGCCGCTACGCGTGGAGCGGGGCTAAACTAGATGGCTGGGACTCATGAGCAGCAGCTACCGCATCTCATGCAGCTTCCTCCATTTTTTTTGCTTGGAGTCCCAGCCATCTAGTTTAGCCCCACTCCGCGCAGCGCGTAGCAGGAGATACTCTCGCTGTATGCTGTGTAATCACCGGAAGAGGTCCGCAATTTACATGTGACTGAGGCCCTGTTAGGGTATATTTTCTGCCTCCATAATTTGGGACCGTTATTTGGAGGTTAGCCATGTTCTGTAATATTTCATATTGTTAGGATTAGCGTTAGCGGATTAGCCCTAGCTCTAAGCCTAATCTCAAACAATATAAAAAAGGAATGAATACTATTATTCGAACCTACACAAAGAATGGATTACGACCCCAACAGTCGGCACTTTCAGTAATGTTAACTTAAAACAGATTACGTCCCCTAGGGTCTCCGCTGCAACTGCAAGGAGTGCTGAAAACTAATTGGAGTACATCGTGACGGCGGTGGAAAGTTAGGAAAAAAGAACAGGAGATACAGAGGGAGACCAACAGAGAAGATGCTGGAGAGTTGCATTTGACATCATGTCATAGATGATCATCTGTATCAATAAATTAGACGAAAAGAAATGTATACTATTAGACTTATTAGTAGCCTATCTACCAAAGAAATGCTATAGAAAGATTCTCAGAATATCTTGTTGGACAAAGATAAGAAATATTGAAATCTCAAAAGATCTGAACATCAAGGAAGATTGGCTAAAAAACAGCATCCTTTCTCGAAAACTGAAATTTGGTCATATCAAGCGCCACGACGGATTGGAAAAAAAATTATAGCAGAAGGCAGAATACCAGGAAGGAGGGGCAGGGGCCGACCGACACGAAGATGAGCACAGGATATAAGTGACTCCTTGAGTGTTACAGTACATGAGGCGGGAGAGCTGGCGAGAGACAGTTTCTTTCAGGCAGACTGTGATGAGAGCGACATTCTGCAAAAGACCTGCTAGTCACTGCTACATGATGATGAGTACTGTAGCTATTATAGCTGCTATACAGTAGCGACTACGGTGTTTGGCAATTGGCGGTCTTTTGGCAATTTCCGTTACCATGAAAACCGTTCGAAACTTGCTTCGCAAATGTCGGCTGGGGTTTCGGGATGGGTCATAATCTCTCATGAAATTTTGCGATTGGTGTGATTTTCACCCACTATAAAAAGCTGAAAACGGCGGGAAGGAACCCAATTAACAGCGCATGTCTACGACAGCCGGACGTCCTCTGTTACATCAGTTTGATTGAAAATAGCGATAAGGATTCAGGGTTGGCTTTAGGCTTTAACAATTACTGGTCCTGGTAATGCTAGTTATAATTGAATTCTCCGTCCAATTTTACATTTGTGTATAAAATTTCTTTCTGAACAGTGGCTTGGTAGATGTACAGTGACATTTTTCAGGCAATCGCTGGCTCAGCCAGTGGCTGTCTCATCGTCTGCCATCTTGTCCAATGACAGTCCAATGTAAACGAAGCCAAAACGACAAGTGCGCAGTTTGGTTGCGCAGAGAAAACCTTGTTTCTAAGACGCAAGTTTTAGTTTTAGCAGCTGCTATATTACAGGGCAAGGAAGGAGGAACAAACAAATCTAAGAATCATATGTTTTAAAAAAAATAATCTTCTTTTAACTACACATGTTTTCTATTGCTGAATATATTCTACAACTATCTTCGCAAACCTGATGCGATCTGTTTGGTAGAATCGCCAGTATTTCCACTTATGTAACTGCTAACTTCATCTTTCATGGGAGCCGCCATGTTTTCTAAACTATTTTTATTTCCCGTGTGCGAGAGTAACGTCTTGCCCTTGTCCTATCGTTGATGAACATTCAAGGTCGCAAAGACAAGCAGAAGGTCGGTCGGTCGATATTTACTTCCCTCCAGAAGTTGCTTTCACCTCAGTGATGAGAATCCAACCCCTCTATGGGTTCCGGGGTCCCATTTGGGGGAGGGGGAATAGACCCACTGTCTGCCCAAAAGCAATCGTAAGAGTCGAATATTCGGAAGCTTCCTTCAGTGTCGGAGTACATCTGCCTGAGAGGCAAAGAACCAACAGTCTGCATGCAATGAGTCAGAACTGTGAAACGGATGTGCACGCAACACTCAGTTTCTAGGACAGGACCTGAGTCCACAATTGGACGAAAAACCAGAACTTTCCACTGAGTGTACAGCCGGTGAACGCGAAGAAGAATAGGAACAAAGAACCTACACTAATAGGAGGGGGAGGAGGCTTTGTCACCCCCGCCCCCCCCCCCCCGGCAAAATGTTTCCGGTTCTCAAGGGATCTGAGCCCCTAGATGCCGGTGGCGATGCTGATCTCTCTCATCCTCAGGTTACTTCTGGACATCCTTGTGTCATTCCTTTCTTTCCCATTTAACTGCATTTTTGACGATTCTCTGTCCGCTTCTTTGTAGAATGTCTTCGACGAAAGCGCCCCTAATTAGTCGACTTTTACGATATGCTTGTTAGAGGACAGTTGGCCTATTCTCCCCCCCCCCATCCCCAAATGGGGTGGCCGGAACACAAAAGGAGTCCATAGGATTTGTCCAAAGGAACTTTTGTAATAGGACTGTTGTACAGAGTTGTGGAGCTTGCCCATTGCTCAATCAGGGACAGGGGAACTTGGAGGCTCAAGTACACCAAGGTCCCCCTCCCCACCTACCAACCCAACTTTTGTCGACTATGTCCCAAAAACATGTGTTTAGGGTTAGCTGTTCCCGCCACCTACCCACCTTCCATATACAATTTTCATGGAGGCTTAGCCCTTCCCCTCCGCTACCTGTTCTATTTAAGTGTTATATATTTTATATAATGTCAAAATATATTGTAAAAAATTTTTTGGCCAAGAAGTATGTAATATTAATAATAATTATTTATTATTATTATCACAAGAACTGTTGCAACAACGCCCATCCTCAAATGTATTGAGAAACAAAGAATGAAATGGTTTAGCCATCTAATGAGAATGAAACCAACAATGACAGTAGCGAGAGCGTACAACCTGAAAATCGAAACATCAAGAGGCAGGGGAAGAAGATGGATTGAAGGAGTCACTGACACCTTGAGACTGCACAACATCACGGAATATCAAGCGACTGAGCGCGCCCTGGCTTGGCTGCTGATCATCTGATAAATTGCGACACCTAGGGGCATAAGCAGATATTGACAAGAGAAAAGGATTATTAGTGTTATTATTATTGAATGCTTAAACAAGGGCTTGGAACCTTGAATGCCCCCAAAAGAATTGTAAAGTGGCTGAGCAAACACCTCCAAACCCCCCCCCCCTCCCCTCATCTTTTCTTTGTGTCTGTGTCCTGCACTCGGACTTCCTCCTCACTCATTCAGGCTTGTGACTGGCTACTTCTGCTTCTACCTTCTATCCCCCAATGAAGCATAAGCCCCCAACCATCTCACGCCAAGTCGTTCTATCCTTCACTATTGCATGCAGCTCTCCCCAGTCTTTTTAACTTCTCTCTTGTTCCCTTCTCCATGTTTTTTTTTTTTTTTGGTGTTCCTTTATTTCTAAGCTCCTGTGGGTTCCAGTGATAAGTCAACAACTTTTTACAATAAGTTATATCAGTTGCTGAAGCATACTGAAATCGTATGAGTGTCATACTATAAGGAAAAAGTTCACAGGTATTGACTGACACCCCCCCCCCCCCCCAATCCAGTGGATTCTGGAGTCCCACTGTGGGGGAAGAAAAGAAAAGCCCCCTGCCCCCCTATCAAACATGTTGTATAAGTCAACTAATGAGGGGTTTTCAACATTTTTCATTTTCTTCTTGTGAGTGCATGCTTGACTTATATTGACAGACAACTCCTAGGATAATATATTTCTGGAGTTCCTCTTTAGTTTTCATATAATATTTGAGTCAGTGTTGACTTACTGAACCAGTTTTACTCTCTTAATGGGCTCTTCAAGGGACAGATTGTAGAATTTGTATGAATTGCCTATATGGGCACAAAGATGAACTACTCAGATGAAGCTTGTGAATAAGCTAGTTGAATTTGTTGTACCCTGTTCTGACATGGAGAATGATGACCTGTCTATGTTGGTCAGTAGGTGGTAGTCATCAATGGCTTTTATTTTAAGTGTCATCCTCCTTATGCCTTTCTTTCCGTAATCACTATGCCAGGTATTAGATTCAAGTCCCCATTGTGACAGATTTTTACGTGTGCTCTGGGGTTCAGGTCAATCTGGATTAAAACTGGTACCAGGAAAAAGCCCATAAAGTAAAGGCTGCTAGTTTAAAACTGACCACACACACCATAGGGTTTCAGTTAATTCTAGAAACTTAGGAGGCAAGTCGTGATGGTGACCACATCACCCACCAAGTGCCGATTGGTCTATAAAATGTAGGTCCGGCCCTCTACGCCTATAGGCGTGGAAAAGGTTCCTTTACTTTATTTACTCATAAGGCCAGCACATGTATACACTAGGTACCACAGTGGCATAGGAGCTAGATGCTCACAGGTTAATTCTTCTTCCTCCTCTTCTTTTCTGAATTCATCTGCTGTAAACTTTGGTGGAAAGTTCTGACCAGTTCTGCAATTTGGTCTTGTTCCATAACTTGAGTTTTGTGTGCACATCCGCTCCACAGATCTGGCTTTGCTGTAGGCAGATTGTTGATTCCTTGCTTCTAAGGCAGGAAATGCTAATTAGTCAATTTTTTACAATGTGTCTGATGTGGGAGGGAGGGGGGTGGAAGTGGAAACTGAAGATGACGACGATGATGATGAAAGCACTTTCAAAAATGACATTGAGGCACTGGTTAAATACAAGAAAACAAGTTTATTCTGTGAGATGAGTTGTTCTGTGTTATGCACAGCTGAGATTATTGCTGAAGAAACTGTAATGGCGTAAACAGTAAATAGTTGTACAAAACAAATAGCTCATCTTGAAAACAGTAGAAATTCTTTTTATAAAAAAAACTAAATATCAGGGTTTATTTAAACAAAAAAAGGACTAGATTATTGGTAAATGTTTGCTGAATAAAACACACAGATAGTTCTGAAAATACATTAAGCTTCTCTATCTGCAGAGGTAGCTTCTTCCTTCCATTTGCCCACTTTGTATGGTTTCCTATGTACCTGGACTATCTTACCAAGCCTGGACTTGAGTCCTTAAACAGCAAAGTCATTTCTATGTAGCTGTATCATTCCTTATCCTAATCCTGATAAAGGCTTTCTAGCTGCATCATTAATGTTGTCACTTGTTACTGCACTTTTGTCAAGCTGACCAACTCCACCTTCCGATTATCTTGACTTTTCCATGTGAGTGCAAGCATTTCATCAACTCAAAGTTCTGCCTTGATACAGTACTATGTGTTTTTGTGCTGTCATGTCACCTTCCTTTTTTTTTTTTTTTTCAAGCCTACGTTCAGACTTCAGAAATATTCTCTTAATGTGTACAGTAAAATCACAAAATTATTTTAGCTTTCTATAAAACAATTAAGAAACTTAACACCAATATTATACAAACGAATACTGCAGTATTAGCACCAGTAAGTAAAATAAGTTCCTACGAATTAACAAAAATTAGCACCTATCAGTGACATGTTTGTAAAAAAAAAATATAGAAAAAGCAATATATGGAAGACCATCTTATTTCTATGCAGCAGAAATAGCACCAGAAAATGAATATGATGAACAGCAAAGTATAACCAGCTTAATCAATGTCTGATTTTGATTTCTAACCAACTTCTGCCTCTGATATTCCATCAGACCAGAGGTCCTCAAACAACTTACAGTAATTCATTTTTAGACAAGCTGATAATGTCAGTTAGTTAATCGATAGATTATCCTCACTGCACACCGGACAAGCCCATAAGCGCTCAGATCCCATCTTCAGTATATCTCTCAGCGTGTGGCGACCGATAACACCAGTTCTGTGTTGGTTCATTATTTATATTTTTGGCAACGTGTATAGTGTTCATGTTTGGCGACACCTCTTTTGATTTGAAGTTCTTGCAGTCTTTTGAGTTACCGTTTCAATGTCGTCTCTTGAATCATCTTCTGGCCCTACCTCCTTGAGAGTACTAAGAGTGTCGACCCGGTTCATTGCTTTTCGTGTACCTACCTACCATGGCCCTGCCAGCAAGCCAATCCACCCATTCATTCCCTATTTTCCCAGAGTGTCTTATCTCCCAAAAAATGAAACCAATAATTTGTGGGGAAGGGGGGGAGAGGTGGTATTGTCTCAGTTGATAACTCATAGTAAGCCCTTTTTCAGATATGTTAATGATTTGCTGGAGGGAGGGTGGAGTGTCCTCCATGGAGGAGTAGCCTCCTGCGCTGATGGTCATGGGTTTGTTTCACAGACAGAAACATCGTTCAGCTCATGAGTGCAGTTTTTAGAGAGATCCCTGGGGATCATCACTGGAGGTATAGAGTTTGTGCTTTGTGTGACGTTCTCAGCACACAGCTAGCCATTCTGTGGAAGGAATCTGAGTCAAATGAAATAAAACCCAGTACAATGAATTCAATCCTCTCGACTTTAACTTGTAACGTAAAGATCCGCTGGTTTCGGCAGCAAATTGTTTTCTATGGGATGAGGTAGCTAGATGAATGCCAGTCTTTCTAAGGCACCTCTTGTGACACGCATCGTAGGCTCCAATGTTACTATTCTTAGTGTTTTTCACGGGTCCTGCACCAAAAACCAATCATTTAGACCATTATCAGTGCGCACTGTATATTCTGAACCATCTCATAAATTTCTAATAATGTGTATTATTTTTAGCAGGTATGTAGTAGCATTCCAAAATTCCCCATTGTGTAATTCTATGTAAGCTGTCAAACCTGGTTATACACAGGCGTGTAACCAACTTGACAGAATAACAATAATTTAATTATCACTCGTTTCCTATTCTAATGTGTAGAAGAAATCATATCTTGTAGTTTTCTAAAAAGATCTTGAAGTTTTGATTATCTGGCTTGTTTCTTCTCATATTTCTTCCGTTAACAGGTCACTGGTCATAAATTATCTGCAACTCTATGTTAGAGTCAACTCTAATCTTTTGTCTAAGCCAATGCAGCAGGCCTGTTTCGGCTTTCATCTATTAAACTGTGACACCTAGCAGCTGAGAGCAGATAAAGACAAATAAAGAAGAAGAATACTACAGGCATGAAACTTCTACTAGCAGAGCAGGTCTTACATGAGCAATCTGAAATGTCTGAATAAGTTTCTGAATTCCAGTTCCACAAGGACATTCATCATTGTTGTGGACTTTAGTACAGACAGGCAAAGTAGTCAGCAGTGGCCATTTGTTTGCTTTAACCTGTGGAGTTGCTGGGTTGATTTAAGTACAGTGCTTTTGTTCATTTTTATTCCAAAAAAAGGTGTTTCGACTGTAGATTAATGTTTTTTTTTTTTTTTTTTGTTGCTTTTCGTATACAGTTCGGTATACAAGGTTTGCATAAATATACACACAGTCAAATAAACACATATACTGTCTCCATATATAACTAAGGCAAATAGGGAAGAAAACAATTGCAATAGGCCGGTGTAGTAAATGTCTACCAATAAGGTCTTCACAGAATGACCAAATAGACACAAGTTTTACCCAGTGAAAACAGATGGAATCTACTGCTTGCCATTAAAAGAAAAACCTCCACTGTGTTAACTTCACCTGCAGGCATTAGGCACAAAGAGATGATGCTGATTTTGGCAGTTTTTGCCTCTGGAGCTTATTTTCTGTTACTATATTTTTTCTTTTTAAATTTTCTGTTTCTGGTACTTTGTAAAATTCATAAGCTTAGACAATCTAATTCTTTTTAAATTAAAATTTTTTTTTTTTTTTTTTTAAATAGCATTCTTGTCTGCTGAGATTATTTTTCATAAAAAATTGCAAACAATCTGTTCACTATGATACCGTCATAAAAAAAGTAATCAGAACATAAAAATGAATTACTATTTTGCTGAAAGGCACTAAGTGAATCGTGAAATCCAAGGTAAAGTAAAAAAGCATGTATAATTCAGCACCAGCTGCTGTTTGCAAATTCAACTTATGCTTATGACAAGAACATGCAAATATAAAACAATAACCATAACTATCATGCTGCTGCTAATTACACCTGCCATACACACATTAACGTAATAAAGTATACAAGACACAAATAAATAAACCGGTGGATTTAGCAAGGTGTGAGAAGCATTTACAAGATTACGATGGTAATAAGATTAATACAAGAATTGTACAAACTCAGATACACATATAGATACTTTGCAATCCATGTTACATGCAATGGATAAAAAAAGTTTATTTTAGTATTTTTAAACTGAAGGTTTATTTTTTTTTGGGGGGGGGGGAAGGGGGGGGGGATAATAATGATTAATCATGTGGAGCTATGCATATTAAAATGTTCAACAAAATAAGACCATAGATTCTTCTTCTTAATATCCATGTCGTGTGACGTTGGTAATCATGTCTATCCACAACCTTCTACCTTCTACTTGACTTTCCAACAATGAACCAAAGGATCAGGATGTGGAGGGCTCGGGCATACCTCAAAATATGTGCTGATAAGAAACACCCACTGCATCAAGCGCTTTTTAGTGAAAAGGGCGACAGACTGAAGAGGGGAAAATCGTGGCTAGGTCGGGCAGAAGATGTTATTAGGCAAATATGCAGCCTAACCGACATCATACCTGGTGCAGAATGGATACCTGTGCCTCAGGCGTTTATTTGTACATTTTCCTGTATTGTCACACTCAACAGGCGATGTAGAGAAGATAATCCTGTTGCTGTTAATGCAGAGGTCAACGCTCTCATCGGTGAAAATTCAGACGAAGCAGATGCACTAATCTATACAGACGGATCAGTTATACGCCAAAGAAGAAGCGCATGGGCATTTACAGCCCGCTCAGCGGGCAGAACAGTCAAAGAAGCCAACGGCGCCTTCTCCATGACAACCAGCAGCATGACGATGGAGGTGATGGCAGTGACGCAAGCGTTTGCCTGGCTTGAAACACAAAAATACACCCGCATATGTATACTCAGTGATTCAATGAGTATGATCCGGAGGGTTCAGGCAGGTTCAGTGCGAAGACAATGGCTTGAATCAATTCAGAAGTCCACTGCGCGAGGAGTCACCTTTATTTTTGTTCCGGGACACGCAGGCGTCGATGGAAATGAAAGAGCTGACAGATTGGCTGGATCCGCTATCACTACCGACGGTCGGCCTATGGATCATGCTGATATTATCAATGCCCTCAGAGAAATGGGAAGGATAGAGGACTTTGGTGGCAGTGAATCCACATCACTCGCCAGAATGGCAGACTTGGGAATTAAGATCGGCACAGCAAAAAACGAGACGCACACCGGACACGTCAGAAGACTTGTTAATCAACATAGAACTGGTACTATTAGCCATCGGACGTTGGGATTCATACTGAGGGGAGGATCTGAGCACCTATGGACATGTCCGGAGTGCAATGATGATAACCCAACTAACTAACTAACTAACTAACTAACTAACCTTCTACCTCATGTACTTTCAATCAACTCTGACACAGATGATCTTCCAAGCTATGTTAAACTGTTCAGCATCTGTTCTCTCGGTTTCCCTCTGCCTCTCCTCCCCTCCACCTTTCCTACTGTAACCATGTACTTCAGTTTTCTCCTTCTCATCACATGACCAAAGAATGTAGATACTCTCCTTCTGATGTGGGCAATCAGTTCTCTTCATGAGTCAGTTTCTTTCAAGACGTCTTGATTACGTTTGTATCTGTCCAGGGCATTCTCATCATTCTTCTATAAAACCACATCTCCGCAGGTTGGAAATAAGTTTTCACTAATTTACTCACTGTCCATGATTCATATCTGTATTCAATATAGGATTTATATAACTTTTAAGAATTCTTTTTCTCGTCTCAATTGACAAAGAAAGACTGCATATAATATTCATTTTGTAAAATGTTGCCTTTGCTTGAGCCATTTGACATTTAACTTTCTTAACATATCTTCCATCTGATGTTATCAGGGTACCCAAGTACTTGAACACATCAACTTGCTTGAGGTTTGTCCCATTTACTTTGATGCTGCAATTCGGAGGGTCAGTTTTGTTTTTAATTACCATTACTTCTGTTTTTCTGCTGTTCAAACTAAGACACTTGTTTTCACTTTTCATTACAATTATATCCATCATTTCTTGCAACTGTGTTTCAATTTCAGTGATCAAAACAATATCCTCAGCATATCGCAGGTTGTTAACAATATGCCCACCAACCGCTATTCCTGGCATACCTTGTATGGATCTAATTATTATTTCACTGTACAAATTTAATAAATCAGGTGATCGTACACATCCCTGTCTAACGCCTAGTTTAATGTTTAGAAAAGTTCCAACTTGGTTGTCAATCCTTATGGCTGCTTCTAATCATTTCTTCCTGTTTCACTTTACCAAATGCTTTAGTTTAACCAATAAAGCACAAATACAGATCTCTATTCATGTCATAGCTTTAGGCATTTGGAAAAAAAGATTTTATTGCTCCATGGTGCTTTTGATTAAAATCAAAATAAAAAGCCATTTATGAAAGCTTGTCAACTTTTTTGATACACTAGCATTCACCTTTTTTTTTTAAAAGCCAGCATTTTTGCAACAAGAACTCGTTTATAAAAGGTTTGAGTAAATTTACAGAGGCAATATTTTAAGTAAAACTAAGAGGAGTTCTTCAAAAAGCTGACAACTTTGTGGCTTTCTGACAGTGGGTACGAGAGTCGTACGATGGAACAGGTTAGAGCATCACTGAGAAATCATCCCACTGCAGCCAATCCCCTTTATGGAAACGGCACACATTTTCTTTTCAAAGTCAATTTATAAACAGAGACGTCTCTTTAAAAAAAAAAACATTTGAACTAACAAGTGGATTTCTACAAAACTGGAGCAAAGAAGTTACAGTACACAATTTTTAACAGAAAGTGCATATCACTGTGAGCTATATATATATATATATATATATATATATATATATATATATATATATTGCTTAAGTGTTAAAACTGTGAAAATTACAATATATTTCAACACAGATGACAAGAAGACAAACACAGTAATAATATAATTTAAAAATAAATTATCTTCAGTAGTACAGACCCCACCCCCACCCCGACTAAAGTTTGATCTATGATGCTGTGGTCGGTTCCTTAAAATGTGTTACTTTGTATAAAATGTCACCTCTGTGGCACGGTTTAAATTCTAATATATTTCATCAAAAAAAAAAACGGTAACAATATACGCTACACAATTAATCTTGTAGTTTATATCAAAGATTGAACAATACAATGTTAATAAGAGAATGAAATAATCCACCGCAACATGCACATTTAGTAAAGAACAAGAAACCAACAAAAGATGCATATTTGGGACTTAACTAACATTTCCATCATAATTAAAATTATAAATATGTGTTGACGACAAACATAAATATGTGTTAATAAGGCTACACATGCTCCTTACATAACTAACTCCATGATAGTCTAACTCTAAAATACAATTCTGACACACAAGAAAATACAAACCCACAAGCAAATACACACACATACAAAACAGTCCTTTCTGCCTGTCTGTCTGTTTTTCCCCTTATGAGATTTGTCGATCCCTGTAACTTCAAGAGCTACATCCTGGACAGCAATCCAACAAGGCAAATGCCAGATACCCTGTTCAACCTTTAATGGTGGATGCTGCAACCTAAGACCAGTAAGAGTAACAGTACTCCACTCGAACACTATGCATGACTTCAATGATGTAGGATTCATTTTAGATTTCCCTTTAAACAAATGTAAGTGCGTGGTGTGAGCAGACTGTTTTTGATTTGAAGACAAACAAAAAAGTAGGCAGCCTGGCAACAGTTCAAACTCTTATAAAACAAGAAAAGGTGAAAAAGGGGGAGGGGTCAATAAGTCAATATTGCACAACAAATATACACCATATAAAGAAGGCTTCTATATTTTCCCATGTTTCCTCAAATAGAAGACATTTAAATGAGACAAAACTGTTTATTTCACAAATCTGATAATAAACTTGATAGCTTAGTGTAAAACTTGTAATCTGCATCAAGGATTAAGCAACCCTGGTAAAAAATGTTACTGGAAAAGAAAACCATCTAAACCCCACAATCCATAAAAAGGGACAGGAGGAATAGAAATGTAAGGACACTGAAGATATACAATAAATGTAAGGACACTGAAGATACACAATAAATGTAAGACACTGAAGATACACAATAAATGAAGGACACTGAAGATACACAATAAATGTAAGGACACTGAAGATACACAATAAATGTAAGGACACTGAAGATACACAATAAATGTAAGGACACTGAAGATACACAATAAATGAAGGACACTGAAGATACACAATAAATGAAGAACACTGAAGATACACAATAAATGAAGGACACTGAAGATACACAATAAATGAAGGACACTGAAGATACACAATAAATGTAAGGACACTGAAGATACACAATAAATGTAAGGACACTGAAGATACACAATAAATGTAAGGACACTGAAGATACACAATAAATGTAAGGACACTGAAGATACACAATAAATGTAAGGACACTGAAGATACACAATAAATGAAGGACACTGAAGATACACAATAAATGTAAGGACACTGAAGATACACAATAAATGAAGGACACTGAAGATACACAATAAATGTAAGGACACTGAAGATACACAATAAATGTAAGGACACTGAAGATACACAATAAATGTAAGGACACTGAAGATACACAATAAATGAAGGACACTGAAGATACACAATAAATGTAAGGACACTGAAGATACACAATAAATGAAGGACACTGAAGACACACAATAAAAGTAAGGACACTGAAGATACACAATAAATGTAAGGACACTGAAGATACACAATAAATGAAGGACACTGAAGATACACAATAAATGAAGGACACTGAAGATATACAATAAATGTAAGGACACTGAAGATACACAATAAATGAACTGACTGAATGTACAGTCCTACAAGAGCATTTAGAGCCTTTTTTTTAACTCCACACAAACTAAAGGAAAAACACAAACATGAATGCGCAAACATGTCTGCCCTTTGTTAAGAGGCAACAATAAAATCATGTCATAATACATTCATTCCTGCACAGTGTATGCTATGTGATTCTAAAACTGTGAACTCCACAATACAGAGCCACCAAAGCACACAAATAAAAAAAATAATTAAATAAATGCAAAAAATTGTCCAAGTATTATATACATCTACAACTTGCATACAAATATTTTGGGATGGAAAATGGTAAATGTTTCTTGTGTCCTTGATTGTTTTCTGAATACTAAATTCAGACATGTTACACCTTCCTTTTTTCATTATTAAATGCTGATTAACCATCTCACTCATTCATGAATCAACTCAGTGTTTTTGTCCGGCCCTAAGCTATCTGGTCAAGTTAACTACATACTGACACTATGAAAAAGTCCAACGTACACGTATTAGGCATATATATATATATTTGGAGACCAAACATCATCTCCAGAGTAATATGGCCAGCATCCACTGACATTTTGTCACCGTCCAGAATTCTCCCATTTATGATGATGCCAACCCTTGAGAGATACTGGCCTGGACACAATACAGTCCTGCTTCGACTCAGACTTAAACCCAGGATCACGGTGTGGTGCGCAAGTACACTCAGCTTCTTCATCTTCTTCCTATTCGTCGGCTGTAAACTCCAGCGGAAAGTTCAGGTTGTGAGTCCATTTCCACACTTTACTCTTGTCTAAAACATGAGTGCTGCGTGCATATCTGTTTTACAGATCTGACTAACAGTGTGCAGGCCATATTAGACTCGACAAATCTTTGGTCTGGCCCTGCCATCAATACAAGCTACACTACACCACAAAGACAAGCCATTCCATACTGCACATTAAGAAAAAAGTAAGCAAAGGACACTTTTCACGCCAGTGATGCAACAGGCATACAATGTTAAACTCAATAGACCAATTTGCAGTCAATCGACGATGTCAAAATCACATTGACTGCCTTTCTTCCCCGGGACATTACCTGGTATCCACATTTGGCTGGGTCGACCTGGGAGCCACCGTTGATTTTGACAAAAAATCCACCATGACTCAGATTAACCTCACGTCCTCTGGGCTAGCAGGAGCATCTAGGCACTACACTACTGCAGCTCCCACCCACCACACTAGGAATGAGTTAAATGTTTGACTTAATAAAGTAGGCCAATTCTTTAGCCTGGTAATTTTGTACGGCCAGCCAATCACGTTGTATCCAAGAAGAAGAACAATTTTCTTGCTATAAGGGATCAACAATTGAAGACTGTCAATTACAAATATAAACACTCCGTTAGAGAAATTAGTAGAAGTAAATGACATGTAGTTTAAAAAAAATATATATGCTGAGATTAATGTCAGTCCTACAACACAGCAAATAAGTGTCTATTTTACACAAGTACATACTGGGTAGAGATACACAAACTTTTATAGTCAGGCTTCACTCTTACATGACTTATCTAAGACCTTATATGAAATACAGTAGATGGAATTGTGAGCCTGCTTTCAATGTCCAAGCTCTGTGAATGCGGACAAATAAAAAAAAAAAACTATATAATATATATAAAACTAACTGCAGCCCAAATGTGAGTAAGTAAAAGTAAAATCTGAACAGACCGCTTGCCCGAAAAATTAGGTTAACAAAACCCATGCGAAGAAGGTTAAATTCTGCTTATTTGTTAATATGACTGTGATCAAAATATTCCTAAGTGTTAGTGCTATGTCTCTGTTGGGCTGCCAGTTAAAATGTTTAATCAATTTTAAAAAATATCTATTTTTCAGCCTAGACAATACTGGATGGATGGATGGATAGCTGGTAATGGTAAGATTACTGTAAAGCTTGCCTTACTCACCAAACACAATAACTACAGGCCTGACCTGGCTTTTAGACTTCCATTAGATTATTATTATTCTAAAGTTATTGTATTTTTTATTAATTTATTCTTTTAGAAACTATTTTCAAATCCTGAAACCTGTTTTCGGCTGTAGCATTTGTTCTCTCACAGATTTCTTTCTTAATTAAAAAAAATTGTAGTAACAGACATCTAGTTCAATCATCCATTATAATGACATGCTCCTAACTCATTACCTATTTTTATGACATATATCCAGCTCAAACATCCATTATTATAACAAGCAACCAGCTCAATAATTTATTACAACATGCCTCTAGTTCAATAACTCATTATTATGACATGAACCCAACTTTATGATTATGACATGTACCTTACTCAACCACTCAATATTAAAACATGTATTAAAACAAAATGCTGCAGCATTTCCCCTAAGTCAGTCTCTTTCACATTGAAACTAACACACTCTCAATGAGATGAATATCCTCTCCCATTGCATAGTTTCTCAACGACCTCCATAGGTTGGATTTTTGAATGTTGATGTAGCCTGCTTGTAAATTGGGTTCTCTCCCTAAACAACAAATGAAAACAATCAAATTATCATTTCATAATTAGAATCTACTGCAATCTCAAAATTTTATCAATAAAAATGTTCCTATTTGTATTCATTACAATGGCTTAAAACTGTTTTCTTCCCCTCAATGAAACATGCTCTTGACCAACACGTCATCCTATCTTTTGCATTTTCGTGCGGCTTACAATATGCATAGCTGGTTGTCTTTTATGGTTTTAGTTTTTTACGGAATGAGGTAACCAAACCCAAGCCCAACTCTACCCACAGGTACCAATTATAACACTCCTGTTATCTTTGCATACCCTAAGGGGTCCTGGTAACACATAGGTATTTCTCCTTTACTTCTTTTTCTCTGCATTCACCAGCTGTGAAACTCTGATGGAAATATCAGGTTGATGTCCACTTCTGAACGCTGGTTTTGTTCCATAATTTGAGTTCTGCGTGCACATCAATTTTACTGATCTGGTTTTTTTGTAAGCAGACTGCTGGTTCCTCACCATTTAAGCATATGCACTGCAACTTCGAAGAAAACAACCCTAATCAGTCACCTCTTATGACGTGCTTGCTGGTTGGGGTGGGTGGGACGCAGTGAGTCTATTCTTTTTCCCCTCAGAACCCACACAGGGAGGTATTCATCCAGTTAAGGTTAGTTAGTTGCGTATCCTTTACAGGATGTTGCAGAACCAACCTCAGCATTTTGTTTTGGCTGTGTCGGTTTTTTCTAGGCAGATTTACATCCAGTAGTTTGCCACTGCTTTCTGGACGGTCGGCTTTCGACTACACTGTGGAAACCAACACAAGGCGCAAGGCCCACAGCTAGGATCAAACGCAGCAACCCTGTATTATAAAGCGTTTTCGCAACGCCTAAGCCACAGATGATTTATCCTGTACAAGGGCTTAATGCAGATACAGCACCTAAATGAATACCATTTAAGATAAAAATAAAATAAATCTTCCCCCTTTTTTTTGGGGGGGGGGAGGGGGTATAACAGACCTACCCCCTACTAACAAGCATGACATAACAGTCAACTAATTAGGTGTGTTTTCTTCACAGTTGGTGTGTATCTGCTTAAAGGCAAGGAACCAACAGTCCACGAATAATCCCAAAGTTCTAGAACAAGACTAAAAACTAGAAGTGGACAAACAACCAGAGTTTACAGCCAGTGAACACAAAGAAGAAGATCTATCAATGGAGCATAAGCCCTTAACCATTTCATGCCAATCCTTTATATCTGAAGACTTGTTTATGACTGTTTAGATTTCACAGCTGAGCTTTTCTAGGAGACAAAACAGCCAGCTCTAATGCCAACTTTCCTTAATTGCCTTTCATGATTCAATTTATAATACTTTTTCTTCTTCATCATTTATCTGAGGGAGGTAATTGTGCTGTGCCTGCTTACAGCACAGCTGTCACATTTAAGCCTTTCAACTGACACATCTGGAAAAAAAAACAAGCTCAACCATGTTCAACCAGCTAGCTAACAGCAGGTTGAACGTGTTTGAGCAGTTTTTTTTTTTTTTAAATGGACAGACAAATGACTCCATTGGGCATCTGTTCATCGGATTAGCCTTCCTGGTTGGTTCTGTGGGCCTTTTTTGTGTGGTATCCTTGTTGTCCCTTTATCTACAGGTGTTGCCCCTTGAAAACCCACCCAGAGTAACCGTGTGTAGACTGCTTGGCCCTGAAGGGAAGTATTGGACAGATCATGAGCATTCCCGGCCATCCAAGGATTCTTCCATAAATGCAGTGCCAACTTATGATGCTCTGATCCTGGGCTCTCCCAAAGAATCATCATGTTCTTTCTGCACATGACTCCTTACACTCAAATACTACGTTCGGCTTCCTACCCATCAAGGGCGGTACCCTTTAGTCATTCAGTAATACAGTGTTACTATTTTCCACTTCTTTTGTTTTCTGATAACACATGTGTGAGGTTTCTATGAACTTATATTTCAGCTGCAAGTATACAATAAGAGAAAGAAAACTTACAGTGTCCCATTTGGCATTCTGTCTTTCCTTCTCAAATTTAGCAAATTCCCGAGTGTCATGGATGAAGGTAAGCAACTTCCAGATAAGCAAAAGAAACAGTCCCACGGCCACAATTCCACCAACA
This sequence comes from Candidula unifasciata, assembly GCA_905116865.2. Lineage (NCBI taxonomy): Eukaryota > Metazoa > Mollusca > Gastropoda > Stylommatophora > Geomitridae > Candidula > Candidula unifasciata. Next base: position 126,153 of record CAJHNH020000877.1, on the reverse strand, counting down.
ACACCACCCACAATGGCAAGGACATTCACAGACTCAGGACATACTGAAAGCAGATTGTCACAACAAAATGTTGGCACTGAACACAGCAAAGCATACATTCATCTTTGACTGAAATGTCTAAAATAAAATGGCAATGAACACGGTATATGCTAACTGTTGATAAAAAGAAATGAAAATACTATGTACATTTACAAGAACACAAGAGCGTGCGCACACACACACACACACACATGAGCACACACACAAATGCATATATCCATACGCATAGCAGGTACACACATATACCATTTGTTCATCCCTATCTGAGGTCTCTACATCGTGAAGTGGTGTGCGCGCGCGTGCGTGCATATGTCTGTATGTATGTATGTATGTATGTATGTATGTATGTATGTATGTATGTATGTATGTATGTATGTATGTATGTATGTATGTATGCGTACGTATGTATGTATGTATGTATGTATGTATGTATGTATGTATGTATGTATGTATGTATGTATGTATGTATGTATGTATGTATGTATGTATGTATGTATGTATGTATGTATGTATGTATGTATGTATGTATGTATGCATGCATGCATGCATGCATGCAAGTATGTATGTATGTATGTATGTATGTATGTATGTATGCATGCATGCATGTATGTATGTATGTATGTAAGTATGTATGTATGTATGTATGTATGTATGTATGTATGTATGTATGTATGTATGTATGTATGTATGTATGTATGTATGTATGTATGTATGTATGTATGTATGTATGTATGTATGTATGTATGTATGTATGTATGTATGTATGTATGTATGTATGTATGTATGTATGTATGTATGTATGTATGTATGTATGTATGTATGTATGTATGTATGTATGTATGTATGTATGTATGTATGTATGTATGTATGTATGTATGTATGTATGTATGTATGTATGTATGTATGTATGTATGTATGTATGTATGTATGTATGTATGTATGTATGTATGTATGTATGTATGTATGTATGTATGTATGTATGTATGTATGTATGTATGTATGTATGTATGTATGTATGTATGTATGTATGTATGTACCAATGAATCCAAGAGCTGTATCAACTGTGGTGTCTCCAATGTCGGACAGGATAACCCTGTTGCCAAATGATAGTCTTGTAAATGTCGACATACTGGTCTGACTGCAGTGATTGTTCTTGAAAAGTGTAGTTAAATTTCCCTGGTTCCATCTGCACCTGCACAGTGTTTAATAGGTCAGCATATGAATATTGTAACTAACAATAGTGGGGCACCCAGGAGGGGAGGATTTTGCCATATGGCCTGAATGACTTTTTTAAATACCAAATTGATGTCACATTTTTCTGTTAGCCTCAGTGATAGAGGTCACAGGGGGACAGCATGAGTTATCAGAGAGATACTGTTTTTAAAGACATGGGCAATATATTCCTTTTAATGCTTCACTCTGTTTGTTTTTAACCTTTTTTATATATTCCCGTGGAGGGAAAGGGGAGAGAAGGGTGTTTCCAAGAATTCCCACAAGTTTACGACAGAATCCTTGGAAAGATTATAGGTTTTTTCTGTTAGGGGCCAAAGTAAAATCCTAACCTAAACAGTCCGTGGTGGCAGCACTAACCTTGCGACCCTAAATTCTCAGTTTCAAAGAATCCCTGCCTACACTATAAAAGTGGTAAACACAGCTAGTTATGGCAGTTTGGAAAGGAGGGGGAGGGCGCAGATGACTATTTAACACATCAGACGTACTAGGCGACAGATTTAATTAAACTGTGATATCACCTGCTTTATGCTGATGCATGGCTGAAAATTATATAACAAATGTACAGTAATTAGGAAACTGAAACTTTTTCACATAATAAGATACTTGGAATATGCTTCTTCTTCTCTTCCATCTTGCACCTCAGTCAACTGTCGGGGGAAGATGTAACATTCACTGATGAGCTCTGTCAAGAGCGCTATTAGGACTGATGTTTATTTTTGTAAGGCTGTTTTTAATGCCATCACTCCATATTTTCTGAGGTCTTCCACTCGCTCTACACCTGTTGTAACATTTTAGTGTGGCTCGCTGTGGCAGATAGAACCAGGGAATTCTTGTTAGGTATCCAAACCACTTCATTTGTTGTTTTTTGATGACTTGTATGTCTGGCTTTATTCCTAGTATTCGTCTGATTTTGTGATTTCCATGAAACTCCTGCAGCTCTTTTAGGCATTTCATCTCTGTTGTCACCATTTTACGTTCACTGGAGGATGTAAGTGTCCACGTTTGGCAATGATAGCCTAGTGTTGGCCAAAAAAAAGTTCTGATAAGGTTCAATTTGTTACTCCGGGGTATCTGCTTGTGTGTCAACAGGGAAGATAGTTGCCCAATTACTTGATCAGCTTTGGCACATCTAAAATATGCTGCCTGTTACATATTTGAGACCATTTGGCACCCCATGTGCAATGTGGTCAACATGATACCAGCCATTTCTTACCTTTAGTATTCTGAACTTTAATGATTGTTTCCCGTCCACTTTTGTCATATTCATAGGTAAAGTAGGCCCAGCACTCATCATCATCCTTGAACTGACACAGCTGGATCCCTGGACCCTCTACACAACAAAAACAATCAATTAAAGATTCAATATGAAATACTGAAAATAAGCATTTAAAAGCACAAATTAAATTTTAAATTTATATGAGAATAAAGGAATAAAGCAACCAGGACATCAAGCATTTAAACAATAATGCTATGTCAATTGTGCCACAACACGTGACAGGCTTAGCAAGCCGGCAGTGGTGTAATAAATTGCTACTGCACACAAAAATATTAAAAGATAAATTTATCACCCAAGCCACCAGGGAAGCGCTAGACAAATAGAGAAAACCAAGACACTGGGCTTTTACTTGGTATCAGTGAGATGACACAGGAAGAAGTAGATTAATGCAGTAGGGTCTGAACTTGACAGTCTTACCCTGATTAAATAACCACACGTGATTTAAGAGTTTTTACTGCCAGGATCTGCCGGGGTTGTTTCTTCCAGAGACCTCAGGTAAGTGATTTTATTTACATATTCTTGTTAGTAATTGAAATAGGAGAACCAGGGCAGCATAGTGGCCAGCAGGCTCTGAGATATGATGTTCGAGTTGAGTTGAGCTGACATCACAGCACTTGGGTCAATCCCATGCGTGCTCCGCCCTTATCTTCAGAGGCAGCTCAGAGTTCCATACTAACAGTACCAGTTGTAATCTGGCTATATGTCCGTCTTGCCTTTCCTCAGAGTGTAGTGAGCCAGCCAAACCCTCTAGTTACACCCAGATGCATCATTCTCTCTAGGCCATAATAAACTTGTGGTGCTGTTTACGTTTCCAGGCCCAGGATTAGAGCAACTTCCCTTGCCATTATGCCTCATTAGGTCGCTGGACCTCTCCTATGTTGTGGGGGAGTAATGTTTTCCTTATTGTGCACGGTTTAACTGTTGCCTCTTTTCTCGTCTCCTCACCGCTCGCTTACGCGATTATTTTCAAGTTCTCTTACCTGCGCAACGGTGCGGGAGTATGGAAACAGCAATATCTTTCTATTCCTACACTCCCTGTAACTGTTTTATTTCTCTGGGGGGAACACCACCGTCAACGAACGTAGAAATACACAAAAATCCCAGTTTTGATAGCCAAGAATCGTCGTGACTGCAGCACTCCCCCTACGGTATTTCTTAATTGTACATTGGTGCCTGTGGCACCTGAAATAGACTCAAAATAACACAACCTCCCACAAACATAACATACGCCAAGCGATGTCATACCAAGCCATATCATAACAACCCCGCAACATAGGAAAGGTCCAGCGACCTAAGGAGGCATGAATGGCAAGGAAAGTTACTCTAATACTGGGCCTGGAAACCTTAACAGTACCAATCTTGTTTCTTCTCTGACTTCATTACATGTTCCCAAAGGGCCTTGACCACATCTGCCTTGTCATGTATCAGTTTACCACCTAGTGGTGCAGATCCAGAAAATCTGTTTGCCTGTTCATTCCTCACCACGCCAGCATGGCCTGGAGAAAAGATCACAAGTATGCTCACTACCCGTGACCTTCCCAGTGAAGCTTTCCACTCTGCTCGAAACATCCCTGTTTTCACCTTTTTCAGCATGCTCTCAGGATTAGGATATGTGTATGCATCTTGTTCTCTAGCCACCAGAAAGCTGCAGTGATGTTCGAATACCCATTAAAGTGGGAATTTTGTGTTTTACTAAACAGGGATTTCAGGATAAGTAATATCTGCTTCGGCAGGAAAAAAAAAAATAGGCGGTATTTTTATTGATTAAAAAAAAAAAATATGGATTGTAGCTTGATGAGCAAAGATGCCTACTGGATGAAGGAGATAACAGAATGCAAGTATTCATTACCATGGGTGGCAAGCAGTCAATCATTTAGCTATCATGCTACCTTTCCAGGATTGATCATGGGACAATTGAACAGTCGTAGGCATAATGATGTAGGTGAACAATTTGCAATCGTGGAGTAAAAGGACAAATACCACTGAGCATCAGCTCTCAACATTACAGGGACTAATGCGTATATATTGTGCGGGTTATGCAGAAGTGCAAGGAAATAAGAAAGCAGATTTTTCTGGCTACAAAGGTGGCAGCTTCAGGAACACAGATATTGGACAAAGGAGCTTTCGTGAAGACCATTTATCAACAAATTAGAAGACACAAGGTCAGATGAAGTAACATGTGTAAGAATGTGTGAACGAGGAATTAGGTGTGGATTCAGCAAGAAGGGACGAATGAGAGAAAGAGAACGATGAGTTTATAGTCACTGTGCTACTGAACAGTTAGCATCTACACCTTAAGACATTTGCTGTGGAAGATGGAGAACCTATGAATATGCATGGTGTGCTATGATGTTGATTCTTAAATGAGTAATCAATAATACACTGAGTATGCACTGTGTCTTGTTTATAAAAAAAAAAAATATGCAGCCTGAAATCTGCCAGGGTGTTTTGCAAGTTCCTTAGTTATATCTTCTGTGGGCTTATCAACAACTTAAGCATTGTCATGATCCTATTTGGGGTTGAGAGTCTAGACATAACAAGGTATAAAGAAAGTTCCAGCAATCACACTTGTAACAAAAGCTACCCAAGGATGAATGAATACAAAGGGAGTATGAAAATGAGCTAAGACAAATGGGTGAGTGCTTTATAGTCTAGTCAGTTGGGAATAAAGCACTGGGAGAGACCAGCCCTGGAGGAGACGGCCAGCCGGCGAGCAGACAGACGAAAGAGGCCAACGAAAGCAAGAACCGACAGCAATCTCCCCTTACCTAGCCAGCTGTCTATCTCACTCACTCCTTCGACCTTGCTTTATATCCTACTCAGCTTTTCAAGCTTTCAATTTTCTCTTAATTTTTTTGCATAAACTGTGTTACATCCTCACTACTTCTATACCATGTGTGGCCAGAATAAAACTGGATAAAAAATTTAAAAAAAAAAAAAAGGCCCCAAAAAAAAAAAGACAAAAAAAAAAGAAGGCCAAAAAAAAAATATTCAAAAAAAAAATAAAAAAACGCTAAAACGCACTTACACATGTAAGATGCAAAAAATAAAAGCACAAAAAGATTTTAAGTGGGGACCCTGAAAGGGGCCGTGTGGTTGGAGCTCAGTGACAAGCTTATCGGTTTCGATGTGGTGTACAAGGAAGCAGCCAAGGCACAATCAGGGACAGGGTGCTTATCAGCCAGCAAAAACCATAACCTCACACAGACAAAAAGGAAAGGTGCAAATGGAAAAATCGGTAATCGAGGCGACCCCAAACGCCATACTAAATCAAAACGACCAAGAGTCAACCATTACACAAGGACTTGATATAGTCACCGCTCAACCAGGAGCAGACTGAAAAAGTCAAGGAGCTTTATTATTTTTGTTTTCCACAAACTTCATTGAATAATGGATTCTATCCTGAAAGATAACATATATCTAATGCCACATTAGTGATAATCCAGCCAGAGCAGCAGTGTCTCCCTTCCAGCAAAACAGCAAATGGTCAATAACATCTTTATCCCCACTTTATGTTATCATTGCCAAACATAGACAATGAATAGGACTACAGAACAGAAAATAACTATATGTGAAATGTAATTAAAATGTCTCTGCAAGGTCACTAACAACATAGGAAAAGGCGAATACCAGCATTAGAGAGAAAGTCGGAATAAGACCCTGTTGGGATTATGTTGACAGACAAAGAATGAAATGGTTCGGCCATCTAGTGAGAATGCAGCCAGACCAAACTGCATACGAGACTTTTTACAGCAGAAAATCTGGGAGAAAGGCGAGTAGAAGACCAAGAAAGAGAAGGATAAATAGTGTAGTTGAAACCTGCAAAAAGATGAACAAATCCATCACCCAAGCTACCCGAGTAACGCAAGACAAAAACAGAAAACCATGACACTGGGCTACAACCTGATAACAGTGAGACGACAAAAGAAGAAAAAAAAGAAGTAATAGTTCTAGTTATTAACTAAACACGGAAGTTCTTTTAGTTTTATTTATGAAAGTTTGCTAGTGTAATAAAATATTACAGTAAATAATGACAGAATCATGAACACTTTTGTGATTACATTAAATGTGAAACATTGTGAGGCAGATTGTTCATGTCCTTGTTTGATGATGCTAAAGTGTTCAAATATCTAGAAATTACTTTTACTTTATGATACAAATTATAACAAACTGCCAAAGCTTTTACTTTACAACACAAATTATAACACACTGTCAAAGCTTTTACTTTACAACACAAATTATAACAAACTGTCAAAGCTTTTACTTTATAACACAAATTATAACAAACTGTCAAAGCTTTTACTTTACAATGCAAATTATAACAAACTGTCAAAGCTTTTACTTTACAACACAAATTATAACAAACTGTCAAACTTTTACTTTATAACACAAATTATATCAAACTGTCAAAGCTTTTACTTTACAACACAAATTATAACAAACTGCCAAAGCTTTTACTTCACAACACAAATTATAACAAACAGTTAAACTTTTACTTTACAACACAAATTACTACAAACTGCCAAAGCTTTTACTTTACAACACAGATTACAACAAACTGCCAAAGCTTTTACTTTACAACACAAATTACTACAAACTGCCAAAGCACAAAATATACCTTTGACTTTGTCATGTCTAGTAATGTTTGGCCAGTTTCTACATTCTTCTGGGGTCAGTTTACCAGACTCAAAGATTCTGCACTGCACATATGGAACATATTCAGCACACTTGTCTGGGCATGCCTGTAAAGGAAGAAATACATTTGGGATATGTTGAAACACACATTCAATGTACTCTCCTAAAACACTGCACTATTTGATCCCACTAATGTATTACATATTGTTTGCAAAAATACTCTTTTTCTTTCCTATTCCCTGTCTGGATTTGGGGGCCTCATTATGGGGGGGGGGGGAAATAGAACAGACCCAGTGCCCCCCCCCCCCAACAAGTATGTTGTAAAAGTTTAATAATAAGTTGTTTCTCTTGGCATGGTAGTCATGTCTGTCCATAACCTTCTGTCTCGTGTACTTTTATTTAACTCGACACAGATCGGCCTCATGGGCCTCTATGCCATGATGTCAAACTGTCCAGCAACTATTCTCTCTGTCTCCCTCTGCCTCTCCTCCCTTCAACTTTCCTACTGTCACGATGTACTCCAGATTTCTCCTTCTCATCACATGACCAAAGAATGTAGATTTTCTGGCACTCTTCCGAATACCGGTCCCAAATTATTCACCACGAAAAACATCCCATTGAGAGCCTCAATGTAGTTAAAAACATTTAGGCCATCATCATCAGTTTCCACTTCTGCCGTTATTGCTCTATGGGTAGCAATGTTTAGACGTTAAAGGTAAGCGCCGTGAGGAGGATTAGATTTTGATCCATTGTTTAAGCGCCGTGGGGAGGAGTAGTTTTCGATCTATTGAAGCGTCGTGGTGAGGAATAGTTTGTGATCCACAGTTCACATTACTCATGACTCGCCTTGTGGGTTCCACCGCCACATGTTTCAGGAAAACAAATTATAGATCCACACCACCTAAAAAGCATGTTGTAAAAGGCGACTAATTAGGACTGTTGAAATTGGATGTGTTGGGGCGAAAGGCGCAAATATTGCAGCTTAGCTGTAAACCACAACACAACATGCCAACCGTCCTTTCAAGAGCGAACGAAAAGACAGATAACCTACCCGTGACATGACCATTGAGCATCTCACCGCCGCTATCGCAGCCTAGCTGTATACCACAAGACCGAGCGAAAGGCGCAGATATCGTATCCTAGCTGTAAACCACAACATAACGTTTCAACCACCCTTTTAAGAGCTAAAAGAATCATCTCCCGGCAGGGAATCGAACACAGGTCACCCTCGCCACAGGTGGAATTCTAACAATTGTACTACTGAAGAATCGAGAGTTTGGTTCAAATTAAATTATATAATAACGCGAAGCATAGTTCTTAGTGTTCCTATTCCATATTTTTAACTATATGACCTATCGAGTCCCAGAATGGAATTTTTTTTTTTTAACTGTGAATAATTTGGGACCGATATTTGGAAGAGTGCAGATTTTCTTTTTCTGATGTGGGCAATCAACCAACAGTCAGCATGCAAATCAGTCATTTCTGTGAAACAGATGTGCAAGCAAAACTAAAGTTCTGGAACAAGACTGAAGTCCAGAAGTGGATGAACAACTGGAACATTCAACTGGCATTTACCGCCGGTACAAATGAAGAAGAAGAAGAAGATTTTCCACCAGTTACCTCAGCAAAGCTATAGGGAAGATGTAAGGATCATCTACGTGTTTTTAATGCAGTACGATGGCTCCATATCACGAGCATTACAAATAATGATTTTTCTATGAAACCATACATTGATGATCTGCACACATTTCTCAAATATGAAACTATATGTAATATATACATTAAAAACAAAAAAGGATGATTACTCACTGGGCACTGCTCACATTTTGGACCGGTGTACTGACTATCACAGACGCATTTACCACACTCACATCTGCCATGACCATTGCAAAGCTGAAATACAGAGACAAAAGTGGTTTTCTGCGCACACATTTCTAAATAAATAACATGCATCATCATCGTCAACATACAGCAGAACATCACTTTCATTACCAGCGATAGTAAAAGCTTTCAATCTTTAACAAGTTTCCCTGTCTCATGCACTTTCATCCCCAAGATGCTGTTAATATATTGTGTCCACCTTTTTGCCTGTCAACTCCTGCATCTTTTACCAAGCCCTCTTTGACTGTTTTCAACTATAGAAAAAGTAAAATTTCAATTTGCCAAAGTTTTTAAATTTCCAGGACATGATCAATGTTTATGGCCTAATTTCCTTCATGCAGAAATTGAGAATGTCAATAACTGTCTTTTCAATTTGTAATACCATTACTGCCTATATATACAACTTGAAGGTGTAAGCCGGAGGTACCTTTGAGCCTGAGGATTCAGGGCCGCATGGCAAGTCGCCAAGCACTGTGCAAGTTAGGATTTAATTTTTGCCTCTACCAGAAAAAATCCACGATCTTACTGAGAATTGTAACCTGGGTCTCCAGCACAACAGTCTAGTGTTCTTAATAATTCAGTTGGATGCTCCACCTCGACAAGTATTTAAAGGCAAGGGTGATTCGTAAAGATGCAAAGTGTGGAGATTTCATATATAGTTCAGGTTACAATAAGGTGGTGCTACCAGTTCCCTTCACAGCCAACTTTCCTTCTGCAAATGGTTGGCTGTATAGTTCCTCTGGAAAACTAAGTTTTCATGAAACTACCAAGTCCGATACACTGACATGCAGTTTGTCTCAACCTGATAAGGGCCTGCATCCATCTTCTTCTTCATCTTCTGCATCTGCTGATTGTGAAAGTACTGGTGTCCATTCTTGTCTGAATTCTGATCCTGTTCCATAACACTTACATACATAACTATTTTACAGATCTGTCTCTCTGTTGGTTGCTTGCCTCTCATGCAGACGCACCCCATCTTAACAGGAAACATCAATCCTATCTACAATGGCCAGGCTCCTGGTACAAAACTTCTGTCTAGGATGACTATGGAGAAAAGACTTAAACCAATCTGGGTTTAGGTCCTGGTGCACTGTCACATATGCACCTCTGCATCACCAAGATGCATCATAGCAAAATGGTTGCAGAGACATTCCTCCCAATTTCATACTGAAGCATCATCTCCATGGGTAGCACTGCAGGACTCTCCTTCCTTTCTCCAAGTTCAGAAACCAGTGTGTTTGGTAAGACCAGCACCAGAACTTTATATTAGTAAAGAGGCAATCTTTATCTCAATCTCTGGAATGTTAGCCTTACTGGAGATCCAGTCTATGCAAAAGCAACATGAAGTAACTCAGATGAAAATTTTTTTTACAGTAACCTAGATCAACTTTGTGTATATGTGCACCTACGTGTGCATGTCTGGTATGTGAGCACATATGTTTAGTTTGTATATATCTTCTTCATCTTAGCTCTCACCGGATCAAACTCTGGCGGAAATATCTGGTTGTTCATCCACTCCTGAGCTTTGAACCAAAACCTGACTTTTGTGTGCACATTCATTTTACAGATCTGGCTTATTTGAATGCAGACTATTGGTTCCTTGCCTCTCAGGCAAATGCACACCAACTTTGAATGAAACCCTCCTAATTAGTGGCCTTCTATGACATGCTTGTGGGACGAGGGGGGGGGGGGGGGCATTGGGCCTATTCATGGTTCTCCAAAATGGAGCCTCAGAACCTACACGGGAAGTATGTCACATGAATGTGCAAGTGTGAGAGTATGCATTCAGTAAAATACTTGAAAAGAAATGCATTTAATAATTTTCACACACAAAAAACAAGGACTATTAGGATCTACTTACAACATCGCCAGTCCTACAGTTATCAGTGCTTTGTTCACATTCACAGGTTGAGCCATTGTAGCCTTCATTACAAGCACATCTACCACAGGAGCATTTGCCTCTCTCTGGACCTGCAGCAAAAGTGAAAATACTGTGTCACTGGCCTATAAATAAAAATGTTGGGTACAATATTTTTTACGTACCCCAAACACAGGGAATCCATGGGAATTCCACAGCTAACTGGACAGTCCACTATTTCAAGGGGTGCAAGTGTGCTGCTGTTGTTGATTGTTTATCTAGTGTTTTATGGTGTGACATAATTCTGTCTGTTGGAGCATAATCGGCTGCTTGTTGATGCGCAATTGGCTGGTCTACTATACTAGTCATGTTTTTAGCTACACAGCCAACGGTCGTGTCTTTCAGACAGCGATAGCAGCATCTAATGGTTGTTTCTGCAACTTCTCGTTCTGTGTAAAATACCATGCTGTTGCAATGCACTCTAGACATGGGAAAAACTCCAACCTTAACACCCTGGAAATTATTGGAATGTCTCGCGTGACATCATCATGACGTCGTGGGGTAAGTTAAAAATATTGTACCAAATGTTGAATGTTGAACTGAGAATCAACATCATAGCAATCAGGACACTTCCATAAGTCCTCCGTCCCCATATTCAGCAGCAAGGGAAGAGTTTCAATTCCTATCGTACTAGTAACTATCTGATTGTACATCTGTCTCGTCATTCGCCTGAGTGCTGAGCGTCGGCCAGATCCCCTAGTAACTCCCCGCAGCGCCAATTCATCAATACATCGATTCACCACCAAGTGGTGCAGTACCAGCCAGTCTATATTCCTACTCGTTTCCCAACACACCAGCAAGACCTAGAGAAAATATCCAAATCACAGGATGCTAAGCTACCCGTTGGCTTACAAATAAAAATATAAAAACGATTATAAGTGAACAATATTATTTCTAAGCAAGGCCGATTACAGGAAAACACATATATAATAAATAAGAAAATGATGAAGAAAACAACAGAAAAGAATTCAAAACATATTTATGGAATTAGTAAGTGTAAGTTAATCTACCGATTATCCTCACTGCACATCAGACAAGGGGATTCGCCGTGGCGTTGGTGGCTAACGCCCGCCTGCCGATCAGAAGGCTGTGGGTTCGCGTCCTGACTGAGCTTTACTTTTTTTTTTAATGACCATGACTCCCAGGTCGACCCAGCCTTGAGTGGGTACCAGGTGCAGTTCTGGGAAGTGAAGGCGGCTATCGTGATGCTGACCACATCACCCACCAAGTGACGATTGGTCTATAAAAATATAGGTCTAGCCCTATATTCCCAATACGCTTGAAGGCGTGAAAAAGGAACTTTTACTTTACATCAGACAACTCAGATCCAATCTTCAGTATCTCCCCTAGAGTGTGGCAAATGATAACACCAGTTTTGTGTTAGTTTACTATTCTTCTTTGGCTACCTGTGTTCAAGTTTGGCAATGTCTTCTTTAACCTGAGATTTTGTTGTCTTTTTAATGTTGCCAATTCACCACTGTCTCCTGAATCACCTACTCTTTTACGAATTAACAAAACTGGAATATAAACAAATTAAAAAACACTAATTTTTAACGGGTCAGAAATTGGCCAAGCCTACTAACTGCACATTCAGCCTCAATGAGAACTGTAAATCCAGTAGGCAAGCATCTGTCCACTGTGCTTTGAGATCTTTCTATATGACACTAATCACATATTTGAATAATGGTACTCAATGTCTGTTGTGGTAATATATCCTTCTAGTGGCCAGTATTTCCAGAACACTCACTTTCCAGTGCTCAATTCAGGCTAGGGCAACCTGGTAGCCCACATCAATATACAAAGTTTGCCTCAATCTTTAAACCCGGGACCACTGGGCTAACAAGGTAGCAAGCAAAAAGATGCTGCATAATGAGTAAGGAAAGGAGAGGGAACCCCCTTCCCCCCTCCAAAAAAAAACTTCACTGAAACTCACCTCCACAAAGCTGCTCCTCGTAATGACCACAGGAATAGTCATCACATTCACAGAAGGGTCCACTAAATGTCTGTGCCGAATCTCTAGCACGTGAATTACAAATGCACTCCCCACATAAACAAGTGCCTCGTCCAGAACAAGGCAGTGTTGCATTAGGCCTGTAATAGGTATTTACACACTGACGGTATTCAGGAATTGAAGGACACCATGTTTAGATATAGCATGAAAGGTAAATACGCGAGAATGCGGAGTTAAGTATGGGTCTTGCAGGAGGGAAGGGGGGAACAAACGGAAGGAAGAGTATGATGTGTTTACAAGCGTGCTGCTGGACAGATTAGTTTGTACAAACAACAACATTTGTATGTTATATGATGCTGATTATTTTTGAAAAAGATCAAATAGGTTAAGTCAAACACACAAAGTCCCCCATGTGGGTTCCGGGGCCCTATTGTTGGATAAAACAAGAATAAACCCACTGCCTACCCAAAAGCATGTCGTAAGAGTCAACTAATTGGCAGCTTCCTTCGAAGAGGCAAGCAACCAGCAGTCTACATACAAATGAGTCAGATCTGTAAAACGGATGCAATTGCAACACTCAGGTTCTGATACACGAATGAAGTCCAGAAGTGGATGAACAACCAGAACTTTTGGCCAGAGTTTACAGCTGGTGAACACAAAGAAGAAGAAACACACAAAAAATAAACATGTTCACTACAGCTGATGAAGGAATGACATGCTATAAATTTTACATTGTAGGGAGATTTCCTCATTTTTGGAACTTTATCAGGGCTACAGTAGACTAGAGTCTTCATCTTACAATTTTTAACACTTCATGGATCTTTTAACATGCACAGAATGCATAGAGGTCGCAATTCTTGCATAATTTTTCTAGCAGGCTGAAATTCTCTACCCTAGAATCAGGATGGTAGTATAACTCCCAACTTCCATGGTTGCTTGAAATAAGTTTTTTTTTTTTTTTATAGATGAGAGGACTGACTTCATAGCATTTGGCATTATTCCCAATGTCTCAGTCAAAAGTTTCAAAGTGGCTGCTCATCCTCTGAGAGCATCTTAGAAAGCATACAATTTTGTTGCTCTAGCAAAGATCCGCAAATATCTTCGAAACTAGTGTACTCAAGAACTAAAGGACATTCAAAAACTGAAGACTGCAAATAATCACCTAATAATGCTTGAGTTTAGCTAGTTTGATTCATTATTCTTCTCATTCCCTCTGAATGTGTACTTGTTACAGCTGTTTATAGAAAAATTACTTTTATTTCATATTCTAATTCTCATTAAACCTTCAATAAAATTCCTGGACAATATTAAAAAACTACTACCCATACTACACCCCAAATACGCATTATTTTTTAAACAATTGTTATTTGTAAATAAAAACAAAATTTCACATTACGGTAAAGATGACTAAGCAATAGTATCCTCGTTCAGAATCAAGCTGCAGCAGTTCTACAAAACAAAACTGTTCACTGAATTAAGCAATTCAGACTCTGACCACACAAAAGCATCAAGAGAAGCGTTAAAGTAATGAAAATCAATTCATGCAATGCATTAGACAGAGCACACAGAAGATCTTTCCATCTTTGGCCAACTTAGATGAATAGCCAGAGGAAGAGGAGGAGAACAAGGGATTTTAATTATTGTAAAGCTCCCCGTGTGGGTTCTGGGGCCCCACTGTGGAAAAAACAAGAAAAGACCCACCGCCTCCCTTACATGCATGTCATAAGAGTCGACTAACTGGGGGCTTCCTTCGAAGTCAGACTGCGTCTGCCTGAAAGGTAGGGAACCAACAATCTGCATACAGTTAGGTCAGATCTGTTAAAAAGATGTGCACACAACACTTAGGTTCTGGAACCAAACTAAAGTCCAGAAGTGGACAAACAACCAGAACTTTCTGCCGGAGTTTACAGCCGGTAAACACAATAAAGAAGAAGAATTATTGTAAAGCCCCTGAAAGATCCTCCTATGTATGGTAATGTAATTATTGAGCTATGGAATTTGTTAAATTTGTCACCTATTATTACTTGTATAGATGTGTGATGTTTATAAAGAGATAATGATGAAAATAACACCCCCCCCCCCCCCCCCCCCCCCCCCCAACCCCACCCCCCAGAAAATTACATAGTTTAAAAAAAATTAAGTCAAACAAACAATGTAATGAGTTGATTTAACAGTTCAACTTACGCAATACACTGTTTAAGTGATTCTTTACTGGTAATATCATCTGCTTTACATTCACAGACTTTCCCATATCTTCCAGGATTACATGTACACTTCCCACATTCATATGTGCCATTACCATTGAAACATCGCTCGCTGTTGATTTCCTGCAGCAAACATGAGAAATAATTGTACTTCCTGAGAGACATGATTCCCTACAGTAAATATAAGTCATTATAATTTCCTACAATAAACATGACAGAAAAAAATAATTTCCATTGGTACACAAGACAGAATATAATTTCCTGTAGTAAAGAGGAGATAGAATGTTTTTTTTTCCTGCTGCAAACATAATAGACAATATAATTTCCTGTTGCAAACATAAAAGACAAAGTAATTTCATGTAGTAAACATGACAGACAAGATGACATGTCTGTAATAAAGAGGTGATAAGATGTTATTTCCTATAGTAAACAAGAGGGACAACATAACTTTCTCATATGAGACGCAGTATAAATTCCTGTCCTGTCCACAAACAGCTGTGCTAAAAGGAAAGACCAACCTATATAGCTATGTATTTTCATTACTTAGTCTAAACGTATAACACAACACCTTCAGATATGGTGTGTGAGCTGATATACAAACCATCATGACAGCCTTGAACTAAAAAAAAAAATCATAAACCACAACATGCTGTTTATTCCAGCAAGACGGAGTGAAATAATTGGCGGCTTTGCTATCTTCACAAAAGTATTCTAATTATCTATGTTTGGAGCATAAGTATTCATGTTCATTACCTCAAAATACAGAGAATAAGACTTGTGGGCTGTATGTGTTATTACTGTTTACTGATGATGAAGGCTTGTCACCATAACATCCATTCTTTGGTTACTGTAACTGTGATTTGATAACATGACCTATACTTTGTGTTTTCCAATTTTTAAAATTACTAATGCTGTAAGTGTAGTTAAACACACCTAATTTATGTTAGGAACAACAACTACAAGGAATAGAAAAGGTTAAAATGAAGCAAAGGATAGCATGAAGTATATTTCACCTCATTTTCTGGTTTCTCACATTCACATTCACAGATGATATCAAGGTCTAAGGTTAACTTCTCCTGGAAGCCAACAGGTCTGATTGACAGCTCTTTGCGCCATTGCCTTCTATCAGCTGGACAAGCAGAAACTGTCACTTCCACATTAAAGGTAACCTATGGAGATAGAAGCACACAACCACAATCAGTGAGTACAGAAAAATTTATAACAGCAGTCTAAAGGAAGATACTGGCAATGCGGTTTTAGTGTTATACTCTCGTCGGTCATCAGTCAAGGTGCTAAAGTCCCTGCAGATGGGTCAGGTTGCCCCATAACTGCTTGGTTCTTTTGCCAGTGGAAATCACGCAAAATGTCTTTCTTTGTCCCATTCAAAAAATAGTGAAAAACTTGTCAGTCCCAGCAAAATCCTGACTGCACACAAAAAGTAAAACTGCATAAGGCAGCTGTCTGACAAGCCAACACTAACGATCGACACCAGAATGGCAGCTCACTGTAGTAGCAATTAGTCAGTCATGAAAGCCAGCATTGCAGCTGCAAAAGTACATGCCATTCTGAATGTAATCTGCGCAATAAACAACATGCCACAGGCACAACAGAAAAAAACCCGATTCCACTGGAAATCCACAATTCGCAGCACCAAGCACTCAACCAAGTTGCTGGGCAACAGAACCTTAGAGTTCCTGGCCCAGAAATGGCGAATTTGCATCAGCAAACTTAGCTGGAAATAAATAACTTTTCAAAGCGCCAGGAGTCAGCCACCTAATAGCCAGAAGTTTAGGGGGTTATACTCTTATCATAACCAAGTCCAGAAAAATGTAGTGGATGGCCACTTGTCATCTTCACAAACTTTTCTGCCCAAAAAATGTTTAAAATTGTCTGCTACCCATCTCATGAGGCATACTTCTTTTTTTCTGTCTTTGCATCCACTGGAGCCGTTTAGTGAATCTGCTAAGACATTCACCTGCAAATCTGAGGGTTGTGTGTTCAAATCCAAACGGAGCTATACTTTAAGAAATGACCCTGGCTCCCAGATCAACCCAGCCTTTAAAGAGTACCAGGTAAAAGTCATGGGAACTAAAGGTGGTCGACATGATGTTAACTATATCACCAACTTAAGCCCGGCTCTCTAGCGTAGTTAGCTAAACCAGATTGCGCGGAGACCGGGTGACAAACTCCTTGTGGTCCGGGTTCAATCCCGGGGGTAGGCAGGAAAGCCACATTTTCTCTTCACAGATTTACGGTATTTACAATGGAATCAAGGCCGAAAGGTTGTGATATCCATAATCCCGGGCCTAAGGGTTAACAACTCATGGCTTCTGGATACTAAAACAAACAAACATCACCAACCTAGAGCCCACTGGTCTATAAAATATAGGTCTAGCACTATATGCCCAATACACCTAAAGGCGTGGAAAAGGGTCTTTTACTTGACTCTGAAAGTCAGAAAACTATTCTCCACTGCAGTACTGTTAGCTGCAAAATAAATACCCACTTGGCTATGGTCATGAGAAAGAAATGCTAAGAAAGTGTGCGGATAACTTCTCATTTATGAGGGAGTGAAATCCTCATTCTGACACTTATGGCAGTCTGCTATAGCATGAAATGTACAGATAACAGATGAAAACTGTAAACTAATTAGAGAAATCAGATGCTGACTGTCAACATTTTTCTATATGTTATGAGTGATAAACTTAAAAAGTTAGTGCCTTAACTGGCAAATCTGATAAGACAAAAGAAACAGGAAAACAAAAAAGATAAAAATATCTGTATAGTTTTACTAAATGGTATAATCAGAACCTAATCTAAAGCGATGAACAATGTGGATTTGTAGAAGGAAAAGGTACAAACAATGCCATATACATCCTAAGGACATTGTCAGAAAGAGCTATAGAAATAAAGACTGATTTGTTCTTATGCTTCATAGACTATACAAAAGCATTTGACTGTGTGAAGCATGAAGAAGTAATCAAACTGTTAGAAACATTAAACATTGATGGGAAAGATCTAAGAATAATAAAGAATATGTATTGGCAGCAAACAGCAGCTATAAGAATTAACAACTGTTTAGGTACATCTCAAAGCATAAAGAGGGGCATACGACAAGGATGTGTACTTTCACCTGATTTGTTTTCAATATACAGTAAATATATTATGAGATCTTTAATTGATATGCCCGGAATCATGGTTGGTGGGCACAATATAAACAATTTACGTTATGCCGATGACACAGTCTTGATAGCAACAAGTCAGAAAGAATTACAGGAAATGATAGACATTGTGGTGTTAGAAAGTGGAAGAATGGGCCTCAGTTTGAATAATGGGAAGACAGAAGTAATGGTGGTATCAAAGAAACAAATTATTCCTAAATGTGTAATAAAAGTCAATGGTGTTATTTTAAGACAAGTACAGAAATTTAAGTATCTGGGCACATGGATAACATCAGATGAAAGATGCATAACTGAAATAAGAAACAAAATTGGACAGGCAAAAACTGCATTTTATAAAATGAAAAACATCTTATGCAATATATCCTTGTCATTGAGAGTTAGAAAAAGAATTCTTGCTTGCTACATACATCCAGTTTTAACATATGGATGTGAATCCTGGACAATCGGTAGGCAGGCCAAACAATTTTTAGAGGCCTCAGAGATGTGGTTTTACAGAAGAATGCTTAGAAAACCTTGGACAGCCAAAAAGAGCAACCAAGAGGTTTTAAAAGAGGCGGGAGCCCGAAGACAACTTATCACTGACATCAGGAGGAGACAGTCATCATTTTTCGGCCATGTTATGAGAAGAGGGAAAATAGAACATGTTGTGACCACTGGAAAGATCTGTGGAAGGAGGGATAGAGGAAGACAACGAGAGAAGATGCTTGACAGTCTTGTTGCATGGCATGGAGGTGTGTCGGCACACGAACTGATACATGCTGCAGGAGATCGCAGATTATGGAGAGGCATGATCGCCCACGCCAGTCGGCAAGGCACCTGATGATGATGAATCTAAAACTGGTGATCGCAAAAATGGTGACCATGAAATCACATCCTTTATCATCTCTGCATATTATAAATTATATCAAGCACCATAGTGGACTGGAAAAAATAAAAGCAGAAGGCATGGTACCAGGAAGGAGAGGCAGGGGCCGACCAACATGAAGATGGGCACAGGATATAAGTAGCCCCTTGAATTTAGAATAGAAGTACAGGAGGCGGGAGAGCTGACGAGAGACCAAGTTTCTTTCAGGCAGACCGCTATGAGAGTGACATTCTGCAAAGGACCTGCTACATGATGATGAGGATGTTGATAAATATGTTAAAGAATAAATATAAGTTCACTTTAATTTTCACAAATCATTTACTTACAGTCTGTCCGATTTTCAGATTTCCACATTCATTGGTTTTCCCCTCTTCCGTGCTAATTAAAATAAAATGAAAATATATTCAAATCTTCGGTAAATCATAATTATATGTGAAACACAATTGCTTTTAAATACTCAATGCAGTCACATTTACAAAACAAAATGAAACACACAAAAAAAGGTATTATAAGATTCAGCAAAGAAAAATCAAATACAAACTTATACACTCACTACCTCACTCACACAGATGCTAGCACCAGAATTTCAAAATACAATTTTTAGTCTCAGTTTAGTTCCAGACTTCCCTTGGGTGTGGACCACGAGTGCACACCCCAAAGACAAAATATTACTAATACCTGAAGGTCATAAAATGCCTTTGTGATGTGATAAGACCATACAAGTAAATCTGCGGGCAACAGGAACTTGGTAGCTTGATTATGACCTTTTATCACATCTTCTCCATTTATGTTCACTGGCTTTAAACTCCGGTGGAAAGTTCTGGTTGTTCATCCACTTCTTGACTTACGTTTGCTCGAAAACCTGTGTTTTGCTTGCACATCAGTTTTAGAGCTCTGACTTATTTGTATGCAGATTGTTGGTTCTTCACCTTCCAGGCAGATGCACTCTAACTTCAAAGACAACATCCCTAATTAGTTGACTCTTATGACAACGCTTGTTAGGGGGCAGTGGGTGTATTCGCCACCCCCCCCCCCCTTTCCCATTTCCGATTCATATATTTTTTGGCCTAAACCAAAACCGTTCTCTGGTTCACCAGGCTGCATATCCTTCCATCATGGCTCCTTGCAATTTTGGCCTGCTTCTGAAGCTGAAAGTGCGGATAGGGACTTGATTTGAGGCATGAGAAGACATTATGCAGAACACAATGACCAAGCTGTACTCGATTTTGAACGAGGCCTTCTGGAAATGTTTCCAACAATGACAAGACTGTTGGGAGAAGTGTCTGCAGCATGAAAGAGACTACCCTAAAAGGGATAAGGGAACTGTACTTTTCCTAGCCACAGGATAGATACTTTTTAACCTGATCTCATATTTAGTGACTGAAAATATGGCCCTTGCAATTGAAATAACTTAATATCATAAACAGTGATTCTTGATATTGTACTTGTAGAACAAGCGTTCACCGCTTAAACTCTGGTGGAAAGTTCTGGTTGTTCAACCGCTTCTGTACTTTGGTCCTGCTCCAGAACTTGACTTTTGCATGCACACCCATTACACCAATCTAGCTTATTTGTTTGCATACTGTTGGTTCCTTGCCTCTCAGGCAGATGCATTCAGACTTCAAAAGAAACATCCCTAATTAGTCGCCTTGTTAGAGGGAAAGTGGGTCTATTCACCCCCCCCCCCCCCCACCCCAAATTGGGACCCTCAACCAACACAGAGAGAAACAGCATATAATAACATTCATACAAATACACCTACCCAAAACAACGAGAGTAGAACTCTACTGTAACATTGTCAGAAACATTGTATGCTCTTAAAGTGACCTTCGAGGTAATTTTCTGGGAAGAAAACAAGATATGAGAAAATATAAATGAAAGCAAATGTCATCTAGTTTACTTATTTAGAACTGATACTACTGCATTAATGGCAAGTACCATGATCCCCCCCCCTCCCCCATGCTTATTGTTATGGCCAAAGTGTTGGTGTATTTAAAGGCTTTTCTAAAATACTGTTACGGAAATATCTGCCATAAAATTATATCTAGCTTTAACTAAATTAGAGATACAATAGAACACTACCTAGTATACTAGGTATTGGGTTCGAACCTGCATAGAGTTGGATTTTATTTTCAAAACAGACCTCAGCTCCCTGGTCTGCCCAGCTTAAAATGGGTATGAAGTAATGTCCTGGGAAGTAAAGGTAGTCAGCACGATGTTGATCACATCACCCACTGGGTACCGACTGCTCTATGAAAAATTTGAGTCTCATACCGAATGCTCTATAAAAAATACGAGTCTTAACATCATATGCCCGATACTTGTTACTTTACTTACTGGGTAGTATGCTAGCAAAGTGGTCACATGTCTGAATTCCAATCTTCTCCTTCTCATCCACCTTGTACCTCAGAAAAGTGTTGGGGAGAGATGTAACGTTCGTTGATGAGCTCTGTCAAGAGCATCATTTCTGTGAGGCTGTTCTTAATGCCATCACTCCATCTTTTCCGAGGTCTTCCACTCGCTCTATACCCGTTGTAACGTTTTAGTGTGGCTCGCTGTGGCAGACAGTACCAGGGCATTCTTGTAAGGTGTCCAAATTCCGTTCTACAAAGCATTAATTACTGTTGAATCGTCCTGGGTTCTAAATGTCTACACAGCCTGACATGAATCCAGAAAATGTTCTCGGAAATATATGTGGCTGGTAGTATATTGACAACCTCACCTTTAAGTAGGGTTCACAATTCATTGAGGCAAGAAATTGCAAATTCTGCGGCATGTTTTATCAAATTCTGCCGCGCAGCTAAGGCATTACTATAAGGTTAATTCGCAATCTAAGCAAAACTGATGCAATTTTTATTATTCCTAGTCAGTAATCATAATCAAATAAGTGTATCACATTGTTAATCCACAGATTTGCTTACATTCATAATATTGTTCTCAATAAACCATCAAATAATATTTCTTAAGTTATTATTGACTAATTATTGAAGAAAACGGAACTGTAAAATCATGTTTTCTTGTGACACAAAATACAGCAGTTGTAATATAAAAGATCCAAATTTTGAGAATGAGCATTTTACATCAACAAAAGATATTGGCAATGCAATGCAAACTTTAGCGAGAGCTGCTGTGTTTTTTTATTTCCATGCTCTGCATGCTAATGTGTCCCAAGATGATCAGTTATAGTTTAGCATCTAACATGATCAACCACTTTATTACAAGTCTGACACCACAGTAAACCAACTTCGACACAGAATTTATCCTCTCCAAATTCATTAACTCGCTGTATCGGTTCACTGCGTTTTACTGAGTTGCTTATTATTGTATCCAAACTGTTTTCATTATGTGGTATACATATATATAATGAGATCTATCATGGATATGCCAGGAAATGTGGTCAGTGGTCACCAACGATACGCTGATGATGCTGTCTTGATAAATCAGGAATGGCAACAGGGACTTATAGTGCCTAAATTTATAATAAAGGTCAAGGGCGTTATTTCAGGACAAATACTAAAATGTAAGATTCTAGAAACATGGATAACATACGATGGAAGATGTATCACAGAGATAAAGAATAGAATAGGAAAGGCTAAAACGTAATTTAAATATTGAAGAACATTCCATGCAGTAAATCTATGTCAATGGAGGTTAGGAAAAGAATTCTCGAAAGCGATTTTAAACATATGGCTGTGGACAAATTTGAAAAAAAAAATTTCTTTAGACCTTGTACTTGTAAAGAATTATCCCTAGAATTCCTTGACAGCCAAAAATAGCAACCCAGATGTTTCAAAACAGGCGAGGACTCGAAGACAACTTATCACAAACATCAGAAAAAGACAGCCGTACTTTTTTCGGTCATTATATGAAAAGGAAACTGGAACACTTTGTGACCACTGGAAAGATCTATGGAGAGAGAGGTAGAGGAAGACAACGCAATACAATTTCTGACAGCCTTTTGTCATGGCATGAAGTCGCTTGATCACACCAAGTGATACCTGTTGCTGAAGACCGCAGATTGAGGAGAGTCATGATCGCCTATGCTGGTTGCCCAGGCACTTGATGATGTGTTTGTGGAGAACCTGAAGCAAGAGTTACCTCATAATTATCCTGGATGAGTTTCACAATGTTGGATGAGTCGTTGGCAAGTTCTCCTGTGGTAGAACTTTCAATGATGCGACTTAGCTTCTCGTACACTGGGAACTGGTCCTTGGTGACAGCAAATATGACACTGACAGCTTTCTCCTTGATCTTGCTGGCAATTTGACTAACTGAAGGGTAATCCTTTAGAGAGATCAATAAACATTATATTTACATCAACAATTATATAGTTTATAAATTTATTTGTTTCCAACCATTAGCTAACTTATCAAATTCAATAAAATGGTGATGCAAAGTTGCTGAACCCCACATAGGAGTGCAACAAAAACAAGGGTTCATAATAATCAGGACCTATTTACACTTCTCCACAGTCACCCTATCATGTTATGAGAAGAAGGAAACTGGCCCCTATTGTGACCACTGGAAAGATCTGTGGAGAAAAAAAGAGACATAAGAAGACACAAGACAATTCTTTAAAATTGTTGTCATGGCAGGTACGTGGCATGGAGGGGTGTCATCATACAAAATGAGACATGTTGCTGAAGATCGCAGATTGTGGAGAGGCAAAATTGCCCATGCCAGTCGGTAAGGCAAATGATGATGATGTTGATGATGTTCATCCTAGAAACAGGTTCCCAACCGGAGGCCTGGCCAACGCAGCCACTATCGATGTTTCATTTGAAGTCAAACTGCATTTGACTGAGAGGCTACAAACCAATTGTCTGCACCAAAATAGGTCAGATCTGTCAAATGAATGTGCATGCAAAACCTAGGTCCTGGAACAATACATAAGTCCTGAAGTGGACGAACAATCAGGACTTTCCGTGAAAGTTTACAGCTGACGAACAAGACAAAAAAGAAGGTTAAATAATAGGCGACTATTTAGTGTTGTTTCCTATGATGTCAGAGTGCATGTGCCCATGAGGCGAGGAACCAACAGTCTGTACAAATAAGCCAAATCTATCAAATGGATGTGCAGTCAGAATTGAAGTTCTGGAACAATACATAAGTCTAGAGGTGGACGAACAGCTAGAACTTTCCAGCTGGTAAGCCCTATAAAGAAGAAGAAGAAGAAGAAGAAAAGAAGGGGACCTCAGCAACATGGTCCCTGTGCATACAGTAAACTGGTACCAGGATGGGTGAATTATTTCTACACAATCACCGACCTCACTATGAGGGATGTAAGTCTATTTCAGGGTTCAGACAAGCTGAATGTCAATAACCTGGACTTGGCTATAATTCCTATTTATCCTGTGTCTCCGAGTGGGTTCTGGGGTCCCAGTGAGAACAAAAAAAAAAAACAGACCCCCTGCTTCCTTAACAAGCATGTCGTAAAAGGCGGTTAAATAGGGATTTATTTGTTCAGAAGTTGCAACACATCCGCCTTAGCAGCAAGTAACCAACAGTCTGCATACATGTAAGCCAGATCTATCAAATGAATGTGCATGCAAAACTCAAGTTCTGTAACAAGACTGAAGTTCAGAAGTGAATGAACAACCAGAACCAGAGTTTACAGCCCGTGAATGCAAAGAAGAAGAATAATGTGCATTGGTACCAGGTTGAATGCAAAGTTTTCACACCGTTCATATTTTGATAGATACAAGTCTTTGTTTTCTTCTTCTTCGCGTTCACCGGCTGTAAACTCCGGCAGAAAGTTCTGGTTGTTCGTCCACTTCTGGACTGCAGTCCTGTTCCAGAACCCAAGTGTTGCGTGTGCATCCGTTTGACAGATCTTACTCATTTGTATGCAGATTCTTGGTTCCTTGCCTCTCATGCAGATGTACTCCGACTTCATAGGAGGCTCCCAATTAGTCGACTCTTACAACATGCTTTTGGGTAGGCAGTGGGTCTATTCTTGTTTTCCCTATAAGAGCGCCTCGGAACCCACATGGGAAAGACACAAGTCTATTTCAGGGCTCAGACAAGCTGAATGCCATTAAACTGGACTTGGACAGCTACAATTCTTAGCTTTCCTGTGAAACGCATAACCAGTCGATCAACCATCCATGTTTAAATAATTTCATATTTAAGATAATCAGAACTTACAAGGTTAGAACTCTCTGTGTACAAATCATTTCGCATGTGACAGTGACCATCGTTAGGTGTCACAATGCCTCCAAAAAAAAAAAAAAAAAAATACAAATGGCATCTTTTATTGTATGTTGAAAATATTTGAAAATGCTGGTTGCTAACATTACAAATTATTAAGTAGTTTTTCCTGCTAAAAATGTATTAATAACAATTTGATGATCTAACAGTTAAATAATACAACACAACACCCAAGTCTATAAATAAATTCTTAAACATGTGAACAGGTATGTCAGAACAGTCCTCGAGAAATAAAATGCCTTTAAGAGGTCACAGCAAGAATTGCCATGGCAAAAGTAGATTGTAAGATAACAAATGTACTATAAAAAAAAAAGTTAATTGCAGTAAGAAAAATGAATATTTCAGTGCTATATAGAACCTATACTTGTGTATACATGTGCAAAACAGGCAATAAGCAGGAAAGATAAGAACGAACGAACGAACTTTATTTAGAAACTTCTAATGGCAGTGGAAATGTTTTTTTTTAAAATGAAAATGCCGAAATTCCCATGAATGGACATAAAAATGAAGAAGCAGCCCTTCAAGATTAAAAACTATAAACTCGCATAAATCAGACACAGAAAGTCAATATTTGTTTTGACATGAAGAGAAGTAATCTTGAAAACATAGTGACAACTGGGAAAGCTGATAAAGGAATAAAAAAAGAGCAATGTAAAGATGGTTAAACTGTATGACATAAGTGAGACAGAAAAGTAAGGCATGATCCAAAATGGTGGTGATCATATCATCATCATCATGTAGCAGGTCCTTTGCAGAACATCGCTCTCATTATGGTCTGCCTGAAAGAAACTCGGTCTCTCGCTAGTTCTCCCGCCTCTAGTACTTTCATACAGGAGTCACTTATATCCTGTGCCCATCTTCGTGTCGGTCGGCCCCTGCCCCTCCTTCCTGGTACCATGCCTTCTGCTATAATTTTTTTCCAATCAGTCATGGCGCTTGATATGACCAAATTATTTCAGCTTCCGAGACAGGATGCTGTTCATTAGCCAATCTTCCTTGATGTTCAGATCTTTCAAGATGTCAGTATTTCTCCTCTTCTTTGTCCAAGATATTCTGAGAATCTTTATATAGCAGTTTAGCTCAAAAGCCCCTATTCTCTTTCTTAAGGACTGAGAGATAGTCCATGACTCACATCCGTATGTAGCCACAGGAAAGATGCATGCTCTCAAAATTCTAATTTTGATCTCCTTGCTGGTGCTTAACCATATACTTTTAAGGCTGTTTAATCTTTGCATTGCTATAGCCATCCTCCTTTTAATTTCTGTCAAACAGTCTCCATTGCTATTTTTTACAGAGCCTAGATATTCAAAGTTTGCGACATTTTCAACTGGTGATCATATAAGAGGGTGAAATATGACCGTCCATAATTATCGGCACAGCACAAGATGATGATGATAACAGCAGTCAACTTAATAAAAATGCTCTGTCTATATCTTTTCTCCACTCCTGGAATGCCTGGCAGCCTCAGGGAAGGAAGCATAGTGAATGTTAGAAGTTATGTTTGACAATATTCTTGCCAATTCATCGTTATGAAATTCAACTAAATATGAATGCTCAAAATGTTACTAACATTTAGTTTATGTCCTTGTGACTAAATTGGCCGGAATGTTCAAATGCATCGCAGCAGCAGTTTACAGGTGGGTATTATTATTGATAGATAATTAATAGAAAATGCTGAATCTGACGCTGCATGAAAAAAGTCTGGCCCAACTTCACACTATAAATGATCATACAAATCTATAGTATGAAAAAAGCAATTACAGATGTTTAATCTTTTTCAACATAGCTTAGCATGATCTCTGGCGTAATGCTGACCACATACCCACCCAGTGCCAACTGGTCTGTAAAAATATGGGGTGCTCTTCCCATATGCCTGATGCGCCCAAAGGCATGAAAAGGGATCTTTACTTTTTAATTTTTTTTAGCACAATTTAATGTTTTACCTTTCCATCACCAGCGTAGTGAAATCCAGCATCTGTGGAAAACACCAACATGCGACGAGAGATCTGCCTCCAACCAATCTCATCCTGCAATCAAATAAATCAAACACATTATTATAATAATTTTTCACTGTTCAATGTTCATTTAAAGATATCTTCATCACACATGACAATATGTGCTCCAATCTCCTCCTGAGTATGTCTAAGTATTTTTAGGCTAACAACTCTCATTCTGTTCTGGTTTATGTAACAACAGGTGGTTCCTGCATGGTTTTCGTGTCTCTAAGCTCCACTTGGTGTACCTATGGTACCATATTCCACAAAACTGAAAGCCCTCACAGCGTTTAGTCTCTCATATGGCATTGATGATGTCTCTCCTGCCCATAGATGGCCCATTCCTGATAGTCATCATTACATCAAATTATTAGTTATATTAAAGCAAGGAGAATAAAAACAGTTTCTGATGGGCAAAAGGTGTTTGTATACCATTAAAAAAATGTTTTTTAAATTATGTTTCATTGCTACTGAAGTCTAATGATAATAATTTTACTGTCAACCAGTAGTAAAATAAACTGCTTTTGGTCCCTGTGAAGGTTCACACACCTTATGATTATATGTTGTAAGGCACTGCAGTTATTGCCATAGTGCCAGATCTGTTGCAATGGTTAACGTAAGCCTGTGCTAATGTATTCCAGCCATCTGTTCCTGGATCTTTCTAGTGCTCTGTAACCACTTTCTTCCACAGATGTAAATATACAAGAGTCGTTTTGGTGGTTCTATTCTCATTAAATGACTGCACCATCTAATGTCTCTGTCTCTCTATGCAATCAATGCTGCTCATCCCATTTCAATGATTTTATTATTTCTTGGTCTGTTCTAGTTTGATTGATAGCTCTCTTCTCAGGCATTGTATTGTATCTCAGGGCCAGTTAGAGCTCAATTTCCCAACTTGTTCTACAAAAAAGTTAGAGCCCTGACAAACAAATGCACATAAATCTCACCTCACACACAACTGCCTGCATGATGGCATCAAATCCGCCTTCAGGAGCATCCAAGTTTCCAGAGACACGAGCTTCTCTGACTTTTTTCTGTGAAAATATTGATTTGAAATATTTAATGTGACTACAAAATACAACTGAAGAATTACCCATGTGAATCTAAAGAAAACTCAGCTTTGCATGATAAACATAATGTTAATATATATTTTCATATTTTTCTGTCTTTTATCCCCAAATAAAGCATAAGCTATCAACCAGATGTTGGACCAAGTCGTTAATCCTTAAAGTCCAAGTCAAGTTCCAAGTAACTGCCATCAGTCTCAAGTCTCATCACTAAAAATCCTTCCTGTTCAGCTCCCAGTCAAGTCACTTCATGTATCAAGTCCTTTGCAAAGTCATGCAAATTTATTTATTTAAGTTCACTATAATAAAGATCAATCAAAAATGGTGAAAAATACAAAACAAGAAAAGGCACTGCAAAAAACTCACTGAACTATATAGTACACAATGAGTGCCAAAATATGTTCTGGTAAGTTACGGAATCGAATCTGATGGTGACCCAAATCACACGTCAAGTGATGACTACTTTTTTTTTTAAAAAGAAAGCGCCCAATGCCCATTATGCTTCATTATCTGGAAACAGGACTTTTACTTATTAAACTCTGGATAATTAAAATCATAATTACGGCAAATTTATCTGTCTCAAGATCCAGACGTAGTTGATTTTTGAAGCCGTAAGGTTTCTCACAATCCTGACCTGTAATCATCTGACATGGAACTTCCCACCTGAAACAAACACAGAAGGCCAGATTTAGCACCCAGAGCTATCAACATCTACTGGTGCTCAACAACGGGTACTTCAGTCTTTGGGAAGTCAGGATATACTGCTTTGTACCGTCTTTCCCATCCGGAACAAATTCACGGGGTCCATGCTATCATTTACCTTCTTTTCTTCTTCTTTGCATTACCAGATGTAAGCTCCAGTGGAAAGTTATGGGTGTTCTTCCATTTGTGGTCTTTAATCTTGATCCAGAACTTGAGTTTTGTGTGCATATCCATTTCACAGCTCTGATTTACTTGTAAGCCTACTGCTGACATCCGGCAGATGCACTTTGACTTTGAAGGAACTCATTTACAAAACAAACACACACAAAAACATGATGTAATCCTTTTTGCAATTCAGTATATATAAATTATTATAAGTTCCTCAGTCTAACTAATAAAAAGATAGGGCCCATGGAAGCCTTTTGAAAATAATAGGGATCCACGGGTTTTAGCTAACTGAGAACTACTATCTTAGTCAACTGAGGGTTTAGAAACAGAGCAGTGAAAAAGTAAACCTGATCTGCTGCATCCTTTGCGAATCTTGGAATGCAAAAGAATAAATCAGATACAGGCTGGCAAAAACAGAGATAAAGTCGGAAAGTTAAAATTAAACATGAGAAGATGAACTTTATGCACTGGCTGTTTTCAGATATGGCCTTGGTGTCTCTTTCTGCAGAATGACCAGCTGCCTGTTGTGAGTGCTGCATATAGAACAAACTCCACAGCTCCAGTGACATTTCCAGAGATCTCTGTAAAACCTGCATTTCCGACTTGAAGTGCCGTGTGTGCGTGTGCACGCGAGCTCAAACAAGCATGTTATATAGGATAAAAAATTAAGGATCTGCTAAAATTGGATCTCTTGGGCTGAAGGTGCAGATATCACAGCCTAGCTGTAAACCGCAATATAATGTGCCAACCAACATTTAAAGAGTGAAGGCAAGAGAAGAACGTCTTGTGAAGAGAAAAGAAGCACTGAAGAGCTTTATGACAAGTGGAAAGATCAGTCTTCTCTCTTCTTCTTTAGCTTCCATTAGCTGTAAACTCCAGCAGAAAGGTCTGTTAATTCATCCACTTCTGGACTTGAGCTTTGTGTGCACATCCATTTCACAGATCTGGCTTATCTGTATGCAGACTGCTGGTTCCTCGCCTCTCAGGCGGATGCACTCCGACTTCAAAGGAAGGAAATATCAGTGGTAGAAGAGACAGAGAAATCATGCTGGATGGGCCAAGACAGTGGCATGAAGGAATATCATGAATAGAATCAATCCAAAACACCAAGAGTCAAGATCTGTGGAGAGATATGAATTTCTACAGTATCTATGAAGTGTTAATACGTCTTAATATTCAGTCTTTTTCTGCATTCACCATCTTAAGAGTGTTTGGCACATTATGCTGGGAATTACAACTAAGGAGCAATATTTGAATATTTGTGGCTTTCAGCCCAATACATCCATCAATTGGTTGGCTGGATCCACTATCACTACTGATGGGCAACCTATGGATCATGCTGATATTATTAATGCCCTAAGAGAAATGGAAAGGGTGGAAGACTTTGGGGGCAGTGAATCCACATCACTTGCCAGAATGATATACTTGGGAGTTCAGATCAGCATGGCAAAACATGAGAAGCACCCCAGAGGATTTGTTAAACAACATAGAACTGGTACTATTAGCCATTGGATGCTGGGGTTCATACTGAGGGGCGGATGTGAGCACCTATGGACACGTCTGGAGTGCAATGATGATAATCCAACTAACTAAGATCCATCACGAAAACCACAACGCTGTGCTACAACCTGGTATCAGTGAGACGACAAAAGAAGAAGAACCTGCAATCACGCATACAAATAACAAAAAACCATAAAAGGCAATAATAAACACAGTAGGTAATTACTTTCTTGGGACAGTGCTGACATAAGGTGACACCACTTTATCCACAAATGACCCAAAACCCAGTCGGAAGTTTTTGGTAATAGCTGACATTCTCTCAGCTGCAAAAAAATTAAACAGAGGAATGTCAAGATTTGTTAACCAAATAACAAATGCAATATATAAAACTAATACTTTTTTTATTTTATTTGCCCTTAAAGGCATACCATATTGTGGTTTACAGATAGGCTAAGTGGTCTCGAGGCATGGCATCCGCCTCAAGTGCTTGCGGTTCCGGCGCTGGTGAAGGCTGGGTTTTTTCATGTGGACTTCAAGTAATTTCTCCGGGTCTCTGGACGCCTGTGTGTACAGTTGAGCACGTAAAATTGGAAATAAAAAGTAACCTTAAGTGAAAATTGGAGATAAAAATCTACCCAAATTACTTCAGGATCATTGCAGTGCTATGGAGCTGTCGCACTGCGCTGAGATTCCTCAGACTCTGGCTTGAGTAACAAGTAGAATGGAGCACTTATGGGTTACTACCCTTGGGCCATGATGTTGATCCGTTGTTTCAAAATTGTAAACCTTAAGCTAGGCTCAAGATACCTAATTTCAACTAATCCTTAATTAGTAGCTTTTCACGATATACCTTTCAAGAGGCAGTGGGTCAATTTGTATGTGTGCCTGTGAGTGAGTGAGTAAGTGAGCAAGTGAGAGACAGACAGACAAAAAGATCACAGCTAAACACAATTTCAGATTTCATTTCTTCATAAT
This sequence comes from Candidula unifasciata, assembly GCA_905116865.2. Lineage (NCBI taxonomy): Eukaryota > Metazoa > Mollusca > Gastropoda > Stylommatophora > Geomitridae > Candidula > Candidula unifasciata. The sequence goes on along the minus strand of CAJHNH020000877.1, from coordinate 94,353 downwards.
ATTGAATATCAATTAATTTATGCTCATTTTTGTAAATCTTGAGGCTTGAATAAGATCAATAATGTTGGTCTGCAATATTGCTCTCTCACTATGCCGGTAAACAAGTGAACACTCTCTAAGCTAACACTTTTATTTACCCTTATTTCCTTACTAAAAATGTACTTTTGGCACCAAATATGCTCCCTGATATAAGCCTAATACTGTGGCAGAAAAATGGAGGCAGCTGACTAGAAAAAACATATGGCAAACTCTTATTTATTGTCTCATCCATTGTTGTCTCCACTGCTAAAGAACTGCCAGGGCCCAAATCAGGCTCATCAGCCATTTTCAGGGCCAAAATCATGCTCATCATCAATTGTCAGGGCCCAAATCAGATTCATCTGCTATTTTCAGGGCCCAAATCAGGCTCATCATCCATTTTCAGGACCCAAATCATCAGCCTTTTTCATAATTATTAAAGTTTTTACTAAATGGATGTTGAGCTGTCTCCATCACTTGGAAAGAGTGAACAATACAATACAAAAGTGATCTGATGAGCCAAATTTAGGAAGTCAAGCCACAGGAATAATCCCAGTTAACCTTTATATTTTTTTTTAAAAGGGTTACAAACAGGGATCCTATGAACAGCTGCCGAACAGAAACAAATTACCAGATGGCATTTCAATACTGATAAGTACAAACCTATAAGATTTCCCAGTTCAGCCAGATTGTCTTTGTCATCTTCCATGGAATTTGATAAGTCCATCAAATAATACAAATCTACAGGGTAATTTTCAGCTTGCCTAAATATCAGTGGAATTCGAACTGGCTGATCTGGAATACAAACATAAATAAGAAGCAAGTGACCGTCAGGGAACACATAAAACAATAATAATATAAAATGAGATGTTGTTTTCTTTGATGTTCAGAACTTGCAGATGTCATAATTTTTCTTCTTCTTGATATATTTTAGGGATACTAAGAATTTCTATGTAACATGTAAGTTCAGAAGCTCTCATGTCCTTTTTTAATTATGGGATGTCAAATAGTCCATGTCTCACATCTGTAAGAGCCACATTAAAGAACATCTGTAAGAGCCACATTAAAGAACATCTGTAAGAGCCACATTAAAGAACATCTGTAAGAGCCACATTAAAGAAACATACTTTATAAATCAGAATAGTGTTGACAAAACACCACAAGATAAATGTGTTCAAATAAACTTACACCTATTTTAAAAAACATATATATTAAAAACATATCACCCGCAAAAAATGCACTGAATAGTAAAATTCACGCAAAAGCTTAATTGCTTTGGAACTAGACTTTCATGGAAAATATCTATCAAAACTATGATGTAATATCAATTTAAATGTCAAAAGTTTGATTTCAAATAGTTTAAATGTAAGATATCTGCCCATAACCTAAAACATAATGTTTAGATTCAGCCAACTGCTCAAGTCAATATTTGCAGCAGTAAATAATAATGTCAAACATCTTCCGGTTTCTGCTTTGTAGATTAGACACCCAGTCTTCTGAGTCTACTGCAACATGGTGGATACTACAAGCCTGTGTGGTTGTTACATAAACATTCTTAAGAAAGTGAAAACTGTATCATTTATCCAGTAAGCATAGGCAGTTATCTTGGCAAAGTTCTGAAATTAGAAAACCTATCAACAACAAATTAATTATGTTATGTGTTGAACAAAGACGATAAAATTGATTTTTAACATGCACTGCTGCAGACGGATGTGCTGTCAAAAGACCAAACATTAAAAGAATGTGTAAACTTACACATCGCAACCAACATTTTTATTGCTTCAGAATAATCAAAGAAAAACAAAACTATATTTTCTGAGAAGAGGCAAGAATGGATAGTCAAATACCCATAATACTTAAATAAAATTACTATTTTTTATACTTCTTTCAATGAGTGCTGACCAATATATTGTCTGTTACTTTATTAATATATAATATTTAACGGCCTCAAGGGTTAACCCTCTGTTTATTTATGTGAATGATGTATACACAACCAGAACCTACCAATCAAATACCTTTTTCAAAAGTTTTAAGGTCTACTGTGTTTTTAAATTGTTGCTGTGCTTGTTATTCGACCTATGCTCTGTTAATATAAATTTCTGTAACCTATGGTGCCATTTCATTGGGTTAAAATGAATTATGTCCGTATTCCATAGTTGTGGATTTCAAGCTGCATGATACACATTTTTTGGGGGGTTGCCTAGTTGACTATGTACTTAGTGCACTTGTTTCCATAACGAGGCACACATGCCGTCTAGAGGTGACAAATATTCCCGGCATGGTGACTTTAGCTTTTCAGTGTAAAGTTCTTCTACCTTTCTACTATTTTCTAGAGAAATTTGTCAGTTCTTTAATAATAGCTCAATAAAATGAATGCTGAATAATGTGCACAAAACAAAGATCTACATCTACAGAGATCTACATACTCTCCTCTTCTCATTGTTACGTTTGTGTAGTTTACTTATGTTTGAAAATGGCTGCCCGGTCGAAACGCTAGTGTTGTTTTGTGCAAATTTTTCTGCTTCCCCATTTTTTTGAGCTTTTTAGTCAAATTTCTCTGGAATTCCTCGTCTGGAGGTGACAGGTTCGATTCTCGGCACGGTAACTATAGCTTTTCGGTTTTTGTGTTGTCTAGTGTGTTCTTCTACCTTTCTACTTCTTTCTATGAGTGACGATCAATACATTGTCTGTTACTTTAATAATATTTAATAAAATGAATGCTGAATACACATCACATTCTTTGGATTTCACAATCTTACAGCAGTATCTTACAGTAAATCATATTTTTCTTTTACACAAAGAACTTCCCTCTGAGCACTGTGGACAATAAAATACCGACAATCTTCCAGTTTCTGAGTAGTGGGAAATGGGAAGAGAGATCTGTAACACAGTTCTCATGGAACTCCAATATCCGTTCAGACTTCTAGAAAATAGGAAGTCAATACGCAAATCTTAGACTTACAGAAAATCTACCAACAGAGAAAAGTTCTTTTCAGAGATCCTATACCCTACATGTCAATGCATCAGACTTCCATTAAATTTACCAGCCAGAACTTTATCCTACATATCAACATTTCAGACTTTCAGAAAATATACCAACCAGAACTACTATATCCTACATGTCAACATTTCAGACTTCGAGAAAATTCCTCAAAAAGAACACCTATATCCTACATATCAACATTTCAGACTTCGAGAAAATTCACCAATTAGAACACCTATATCCTACATATCAACATTTCAGACTTCGAGAAAATTCACCAACTAGAACACCTATATCCTACATATCAACATTTCAGACTTCCAGAAAATCTACCAACTAGAACTCCAATATCCTACATATCAGACTTCTAGAAAATCTACCAACTAGAACTCCAATATCCTACATATCAGACTTCTAGAAAATCTACCAACTAGAACTCCAATATCCTACATATCAACATATCAGACTTCCAGAAAATCTACCAACTAGAACTCCTATATCCAATCCTACATATCAACATATCAGACTTCCAGAAAATCTACCAACTAGAACTCCAATATCCTACATATCAACATATCAGACATCCAGAAAATCTACCAACTAGAACTCCAATATCCTAAATATCAGACTCTCAGAAAATCTACCAACTAGAACTCCAAAATCCTACACATCAACATATCAGACTTCAATCAAATCTACTAACTAGAATTCCTATATCCTACATATCAACATATCAGACTTTCAGAAAATTCATCAACCAACCAAACAGCAACAACTGCTGAAAACCCCTATAATGCTTACTTGGCCTGATGCTGACTCTCACCCTCTGTGGCTGTATCTGAACAGCATCTTCTGGGTTGTCTCCATCCTGAACTGGTTTGTCCTGTAAAACAGAATTTTAAACTTAAGAATTTCGATTATAGCACTTTAGCATTCCCACAGATGTTCCATCCCCAACTTCAGCAGCCTGCACATAATTCCAACAATAAGGGTACCAGCTGTAATCTGCTAATAGGTTTGTTTCGCCTATCCCCTGAATGCTGACTGACCGCCAAATCTATGGCAGAGCCATTCAGCAAAGTTTACCCAGGGGCCAAAATGTTGATGGGGACTTTAGTCTTGTTCCAGAACTTGAATTCTATGTGCACATTCGTTTTACAGACTTGGCTTACTTGTTTACTAATTAGTTGTCCTTTACGACATGCTTGTTAGGGAGGCAGTGGGTCTATTCTTCTCCCCTAAAATGGAATCCCAGAACCACACAGGGGCATACGTATGTAAATGAGCACACATTTGTGCATTATATGATTACATATTAATAAATGTATTTGTGATACCATGCTGTAGTGTATACACTTAGTATTCATACTATGTAAGTATGTTGCTAAATAAACTTAGGATATATTACACTTAAAATGAAACTGCTGTGTGAAAGATGAGTGGCTGTAAAGTCCAAATATATGAGGGGCCTGCATGCTCAATTTGTGAACCTTTCTTTCTCTTCACATTCACCAGCTGTAAACTGCGACGAAAAGTTCTGGTTGTTCGTCCATGTCGGGACTGTGGTCCTGTTTCAGAACCCGAGTGTTGAGCACATATCAGTTTTACAGATCTGACTCATTTATATGCAAGACTGTTGGTTCCTTGCCTCTCAGGCAGATGCACTTCGACTTCAAAGAAAACTCCCAATTAGTCGTCTCTTACGACATGCTTTTAGACACACTGTAGGCTACACTTGTTTTCCCCACAATAGGGCCCCAGAACTCATATGGGGAAATATGACTCTTTTAAAATAAACTTCATTTGTTTTCTCTGTCTGTTGACAGTAATTTTTGCATTTTCATCAGAAACCTTGTTTCCACTGCAATTTCCCTTATGTCATCACGCACAATGAAATCTTAATAATCAAATTTAAGAAAGAAAAGAAAACAAAGCAATAAAATACTTACTTCAATATTTCGCAAATCATGTCTGGGAAACTGAATATCTTTTACGTCACATCTACTATTAATATGATTGTCACGAGTGTCGCATCGTAGTCTGTTTTCTTGTTCATAACTCTGAAATCATGATAAAACAAAATAAATGTCAGAAGTTCAGCTGTGTCAATTAAGTGTCCCAAATACAACATATCAAGGTAAAACTTCTGGCCAAGAGAAATACTGGTGTAAGCAAAACTTTACTAGTCACTGTTGGAGTTGTTTATATATATATAACTGTTAATATATGGTTGGTGAGAATAACACTAAAGGTAAATGAAGACAAATAGCATACTATTTGTGGAATGAAGTGCTTAGGCTTAGGCCTTCCCACATTCTAGATCAGACCATGCAATTGGTGGGTTGGCCAGTTCCTTTTCTAGTTGGCTATTCTTCCCAGATAAGTTTGAGAATTGTCTGAGACTCATTTTTATGAATCAACAAAAATGTTGCCACTTCTGAGGATTGAACAGATTACTATCTCAGCTGGCAAGCAACAATAACAATATTCCTCTTCAATTGGGCCTAGAGTTAAAGATTGAGCAAATGGTTAGTTTGTAGTGTCATACAGTGCACACAAATGTCTAGATTGGTGGACAGAGCAAATGGTTAGTTTGCAGTGCCATAAAGTACAAACAAATGTCTAGATTGATGGATAGTGCAAGTGGTTGGTTTGTGGTGCCATAAACTGCAAACAAATGCCTAGATTGAAGGAAAGAGCAAGTTGTTAGTTTGCAATCCCCTACACTGCACACAAATGGAAGCCTAGACTGAAGGACTGAGCAAGTGGTGAGTTTGTAATGTGTACAATTAGGGGGTCTGTAACAGAACATGGGATACCACAGGCAGATAAGCTGTAAAATGACATGGGATACCACATGCAGATAAGCTGTAAAATGACATGGGATACCACAGGCAGAAAAGCTGTAAAATGACATGGGATACCAGGCAGATAAGCTGTAAAATAAGATGGGATACCACAAGCAGATAAGCTGTAAAATAACATGGGATACCATAGGCAGTAAAACCAATAACAATGGAGATTGCTTGTGGATGCCATGTGTCAACAGCTTTATGGAGAGGCAAGACTACAGCATTGCCAAGCTCATCACTAATGGCCCTACAGTGCACTATCAAATTTCATATTTGTTTCCACACGGTGGCTACAAATGCACACGAAACGATAATACATAACAACAATGAATAACAAACTTTGCAGCAAATGTTCTTACTTCAGAAGCACACCAGCTGCACTGTGGAGCTGTTGCAATACAAGCAGCACATGACTTCTGAGCATCTGACGACAGACACAAGTTTGGCTCTGTACCTGAAATTAAAAAAAAAAAAAAAAACATAAGTGTAAAGTAAGGAACAATTTACATTCACACACACATTAAAAAAAACTAAAAATTAACACAAAACATAACCATTCACTGAGGTTACTTCATGAACTGTTTTGTGGTGCCCATAATATAACTGCTACATGGCTATATAGTTGAACAGCGTTTTCAGAATTAGTTCCTGTTTGATTTTAATCCTATAGACTGCAAATCTGGAAAAGAAAAACTATTTTTATAAAGTGTTTCCCAACGTTTTGTGTGACATGCTCCACCCAAGTCTTTCTTAAATTCTTAGCCCCCCCCCCCCCTCATGTAACTGAAACTCTGGATGAGTCCGCTTTTGAATTGTGCACCCCCTCCCCCAAACAACACAATCAAATTTCACCCCTTAAGAATCAAATTTTCCCCTCAACAATCACATGGCCTCCCTATGGCGCGTGGGCACCATGTTGAGGAAACTGTGTCAGACCTTCACATTTTCTAGGCCTCACATGTGAGGTTGGATTGCCTTCTTCTTTCTTCTTTACGTTCACCAGCTGTACACTCTGGCGGAAAGTTCTGGTTGCTCGTCCATTACTGAACTGCAGTCCTGCTCCAGAACCTGAGTGTTGCGTGTGCATCAGTTTTACAGATCTCAATCTCTTGAATACAGACTGTTGGTTCCTTGCCTCTCCGGCAGATGCACTCCGACTTCAAAGGAAGCTCCCCAATTAGTCGACTCTTACGACATGCTTTTGGGGAGGCAGTGGGTCTATTCTTGTTTTCCCCACAATGGGGCCCCGGAACCCACACGGGGACTTGGATTGCCAATTTCCTACCTTTTCACAGAAAATTATTTTAATTTCCTAGGATGTATTTTTTCTATGACTCAATCAACCAAGAGCTGCAGTGGTTTTAACCCCATCGACTAAATCTAGTCACTTCTGGTTGTGACACAGTCACTTAAATGCCGATATATCAACATTTCTGCAGTGACCTGTTCTGGACAAGCTTAGTTAAATGCCACTGGTTCTATATGTGCATGCATCATGTTTAGGAGGACCTGGTGTGACTATATTAACTAACTAAATGCAGCATTTAGAGGAGTTCTTTAAAATTCAGTATTTTTCTTTTTTTTTTTAAAGCCAGGTTGGCTTAAAATTTGCGCGTAAGCCCCAGTGATAGAGGTAACAGAGTTAGGCATGATTTACCCGACACATTTTTTTAGGCCCCCAGGAACGCACTTCATTTAATGCTTCACTCTGTTCTTGTTTACTCCAGTTACAAATCTTTTATATATTTCTAGATAAAAAAAGTGTTAATGCAGGAAAATTTTTTTTTTTTTAGTTACCTGTGTAAAATATGTTGTTTTTTTCAATGGTTTTTCTTTATGAAATTCCCACAGCCCATTTTATTAAGCATTCCTGGGGTGAAAGAGTTGAGTCTCTGAGGAACACTGAACTCTGCCCACTGTCTTGACAAACAACAACAAAAAGTTCTAACCACTGTACCAATGAGGTGTCTGCTAAAATATCACATTTACTGATTAATGGTAGTGAGAAGAGTAAAAATAAATAATCAAGAGCCAGATTCTTGGCGGATAATAAGTGCTTTATTCTAGCTGTAGCATATTTAACTCATTTAAAAGTATAGTTGCATCATTTGAAACAAAGGATGTCATCTGTTTATGTTGCTGTAGGGATTGCAATTTTTAAAAATGTCATTAAATTAAAGTGTGCAGACCTTTCAAATAGTGAACATGAATTTCAGGCCTAGCACGGTTAAATATCAATCTGAATGTAAATTTGTTCCTTTGATTGGGCATCAAGTCAGCATATAACTTTTTATGTGTCCTAAATATTTTTGTTGTTGAACATTGACCCTATTTAGTAATTTGATTTGTGTATAGTTTCTTTTTAGTACTTCCCTTTTTTTTTTTTTTTTTTCATTCTTTCTCCCATCATGTTTACGAAGTTTATATATGTCCTCATTTCAATAACAGTAATTGTTTTCCAACTGCTTTTTCATAGTCCCTCACATTAACAACAATCTAAAAATACTGCATCACATAAATGTCCCTTTTTGTGAAATGAATTAAAATATCTTGTTTATATTAACATTATGTTTGCTTTATTCTCTTTCTTTTTAAAATTATGATTTTGCAACCTGAAGAGTACAAAACACAGTAACTATTTTGCAACCAGTAACTAACAAAACACTTACTTTGAGATAATGCCCCCAGACACAGGGCAGCAAATATAAGAATTAACTGCATTTCAATATTCCTCATCTGTGGAAATGATAACAGGATTAGGACTGCCTCAGAAAAATACAAAATTTAACATGTATATATTATACATATTGATATTTATACACACACAAGGTATCTCTTGAATATTTAGTGTACTGAGAATTTAACAATACTGCATATAAAGTTAACTCTTTGAGTCACAAGGAGCGCATCATACGTTTACAGGTTCCTACCTAGAAGCCCAGTAAATGCAAGATGTGCTGATTTTACATCTCTCTTTACTACCCCTTGGGCCTGGGATGCTAAACCCTCTGGGACTCAAAGAGTTAAACTGAAGAGGATCGGTTTTTCAAAGTACTGTTAGCCACCCACTAAGTGTGTCACACAAAGCAGGAACTCTGTAGCTACAACAATAATCCACAGGAATTTCTGTGAAAATGGCACTTGTGAACCAAACAATACAGTCCATGAAATGTAATAGCTAATGAAATAAATTCCCCCCTTTGGATTCATGAACTATGAAGAGGTCTCTGTCAGCACTGGGGAGGAATCTACTTAGAAAATAACAAGGAACTATAAGATCTCACTGACGATCAATAACTCTAAAAAACATGCAACACATAAAGACATGAAATGCAGAATTTTTAATGAGGGAAAACTATCAAATATGCAGAAAATCTTCTTCTTACACTCACTGGCTGTAAACTTTGGTGAAAAGTTCTGACAGTCCACATCTGAACTTTAGTCTTGTTCCGTCAACTATTAACTCATGCAAAGTCATTTGCTACTGCATGCAGCTTCCCCCATTTTTGTCCTGTCATTTTAACTTTACTATTTTAAGTTTACTATCTAGTATCTGATTTCTTTTCTCATGTGTGTTTTGTCTGCCTTAATTCCTTTCACTCTAAGGCTCCCAGCAAAGATATTGTTGCAGTTATATAAGTTATATTGTTATCAGAATTGCTCAACATGAGTCCAAGCCATTCCAATGTTTTCCTCTATTTATTGTATCAATTTCAAGAGGAATGGCTTTCTAGTATACTTTCTCAGTATGTGCCAAATCCACACTTGCATCTTATCTTCACACTGATTCACTAAGATTTGTTTATCTTTATTATTTTTAATAATATAGACATTGAAATAATTTATCGGTACTCCTGTCAAATCAGGACGAAGACTAAAAAGCCTTGGACGACTTAGTCAGAGTTATCTCCCGTCGCCGCACTCTAAACAGTGATCGGAAAAGCCACAACGAAACAAAGAAGACAGTTACGTCGACATCAGGGTTGCCAATGCTTGGTTGTTTCCCCCAGTGTGTTTTGTTTGTTTGTTTTTTGCCGATTTGTATGCTTTAATGATCGATAAATTTGCGTGGTTAGGGGTAGGGGTTAGGGCTAGGGAGTAGAATTAGGATTAGGGTTAGCGGTAGGGTTAAGTTTAGCGTTATATTTGACAATTTTGATGCCGGAGTTCCTTATAATCGCGCACAGTGCCATACACACACAAACAATCGAGGGCCTCTGGATGCTAATCAAACGCACAATTCGCCAACGATTGGGGGCACCAGCCGCACGCTATTGGCGTCATATTTGGCAGAGTTTCAGTGGCGCCACTCCCACAAACATCTGATTGTCGGCCAGTATTTCGAAATCCTACGTCAAAATTTTCACATCTAACCCTAACCCTAACCCTACCCCAACCCTACCCCTAACCCTACCCCAACCCTACCCCTAACCCTACCCCTAACTCTAACCCAACAACCGCATGATGATGACTACACAACCATTCACAATGCCTCACGAAACCGTACGCAGCCCTACACGCAACCGCAGGATGATAGGTAAGTGTGTCGTTTATTTCGTTTGTTTTCCGATTACTGTTCGGAGTGCGGCCAAGGGAGAGAACTCTGACTAACTCGTCCACGGCTGTTTATTCTTCGTCCGGATTTGACAGGAGAGCCAATTTATCTTTCATACAATTCATAATGCTGTGAAGGCTGTTTTAGAAATTATTCGTTATTAAGAACCGAGGATTAACTATTCTGCCCTTTAATTTTATTCCCTCTTCCCCCCCCCCCCCCCCCCCCCATCCCCTTTTTTGTTCTGACATTGATCTTTATTTTCACCATTTACAAAAAAAAATAATAATTTCTTAGCCTGTCTCTTCTAATAACATTGATAACTCTGTGAAACATTATCTCACAATGTGTGATCTGCCTCTTCTGCGCCCTGGTTAGGGCCAAGTCTGACAGTGGTAACAACAAAGAGTTTGTGGTATAACTATAATAGTTTATATTACTGTATATTTATTAATTTCTATATTAATAATATTAATATTAATAGGTATGCTAATCAGGAAGGTGACCCACTTTAAAACGAAAGTAGAGATCGCTTAGTTACAAGATGGAGTCGTTGGTCCACGAAAAATGGCTCCTTTGCGTATCAGTTACTTTGAAAACCCGTCGCTCAATACTGGCTGTTCTGAATCCGAATACATGGGCTCAAAGTTATTCAGAAGAGGTCGCTCTACAAAACGACACCTAACTTACGTAGCGATCTTTGTTCAGCCAAGTAAATTTCACTATTTGCCATGCGGGAATTAAATTTCTTTAATATCTCCTTTTTAAAGTGAATATAAATAATTTTAGTTGACATTTTTGGATTCTGTGTCCATTTTTACATAAAGGTGGGTAGTTTTGTTGGAATCTGTACAGGACGAAGTTGAAAGTTTGAATTTGTTCCCAATCGTGTCTTGAGAGCTAAATCGGAGAGTTTCAAAATGGGCCGCCACGTGGTCTAAATGAACTGATTGATTAATATCTAGTTATTTATAAAAACAGTAAAAAAATAATGCAAGTTTTATTTCTATTAATCATTTAACTGTCTTTAACTTTCATTTGACATCAGTTTTAATAGTTTTTAAATAGCTGAAAATAATGTTTTAGCACGTTTTTGACATGGACCATTTGGCTAGGGTATTTTGAGTGTTGAAAATGGACACAGACATTGGTTTGAACATTTTTTAATATACTTTAAAATCACATTAAAGTAGTTTTTAAATTATTTTTTGGAATCTTTAGCCATTATAGAATTTTTTAAGCCATAACCTATCATTGGGCATGAAGGACCTTACCTGTTTAAGGCCTTTTTACCTGCTGACCCCCACTCTCCGCTCCCAGATTAACATTAAAAAATGTCTGCCATATATTTCTGCACTATGATTTTGTGGTGCATTTTTATTGTCTTAGATAGTAAAACAAGTACTATTTATGACTGATACTATGTATTAGTATTAAAATTGTAGTTCTGACTTACTTAGATTTTAGATATGCTTATTTAGAAAGTTGATGATTAATGAAATTAATAATAAAATATAATTTGTTTAACTGCATAAGTTTACTTACTTACAGCTAAGGCTACTTACAACTTATGATTAATAATATTTGATCATTTTTTTTATATATACTAATATATACTAGCCAGCAAACAGATCACGTGGGACATAGATACTTTAAAAAAAATAAAATGTTATTTTTCCTCTTACCTTCCTTATGAAATCCTGCTCCATGAAAACACAACATAAATCCAAAGCGAATCACAAAGGAGCTTATTTAATAATTTTACTCCATGAAAAATATAGCACTGAATCACAAATCGGGCGGTTACCTTAGATTATTTTAAACAAGTAAATAAAATATCGAGCTGTGACTAGTTAAGAAGAAGAGGGGAACACTATAGTGAAATGTCCTCATCATCAAAAAAATGAAAGAATAACTCACAAAGACTGAAAAAAAGGATTATGTTAAATCAGTAAGAGGGGCTCTCATTTTCACTTGGTTATAAAACATGGGGGTCTCCGTAGCAAAGTGGTCAAGCAATTAACCTTGCGCTCAGAAGGTTGCGGTACGTTCACTGCGTTGTTCAACTAAAAAATGAATTTTTTTGGTTAGCGGAGACCTCTGAGGGCTGTTGCTGGAGCTACGGTATTCAGGCTTCGTGCTAAGCTCTTAGCATGCGCTAGCCGTTCAGTTATGTGGAGAAAGACCAAGCCATACTAAACCAGTAACGATGCAATGAAGTCGATCCACTTGCTATTGAACATTTTTTAAACAGTGGAATAAAGCAAATTTCGGTCAGATGTATGCACACACACACACACACACACAAGTGACAGTGCGAGAAAAAGCATTATTCAACAAACAGAAAAAGATGCATCATAGCAGGAAGAATAGTTACAAAAGTATATATATATATATATATATATTACAGTATACGTGTTGCAAGACTCACTGAATAATAATAATAAATTCATAAGGTATTTAATTAATACTGATAAATTGACTCATTTTTATATTATTTAGGTTTGCATCACATCATATTTTTTACAAGGCAACAACTTTAGTTAGAGCTTGCTGTCCTGAAAGCAATGACATATGGTTGCTAAGGGGTTCAGCCAAAAACTTGAGAGTTATTGACATTAAACATGATAAATTTAGGTCCAGTTTTCACTTGGGAACATGCCGCCATCTTGTTTCTGTGTTTTCCATTATAATTTTTTGGGGGCACTTTCCGTCACTGAAATGTGAATATCTCCGCTTAGAATTGACATACAGACTTCATTTAGGTACCGTTGGACTCGGGTTTTCAACCTCTATTTAGCTGTCTTGGTTTAAAAGTAAAAAACCCAATTTTTAAATTTTGACTAAAATACCTAATATTAATATTACTTCAATATTTGAATGTTGATTTGTTGTTCTCTTTCGATGTCCATAGTAAAGTTCTTGAGTAGAAGGACGAAGCATGAGCTAATATCCCCTTTTAGCCTTCTGACAACTAGTATGTGGTTAAGTAAATAAATCAGAAATGCATCACCGACAAACTTGCATGAAGTGAAGCCAAAAGTCCTGGACGATTCGTTTCCTAGTTAGTTCTGGCACCGAAAATAAAACAAATGTAGGTCACACGGCTAATCAGTGACTATAAACTTCGATAACAATATTAACAACTTACTAAGTACTTCTCTATCAATACCAATCTGTAAATTACAGTTCTGGCACATTTATATCCTTGATTCTTACCAGATATTCTGTACTTTATCAAATTCCTGAGAAACCTGCAGTTCTCTTCCAGCCCAACAGTCAACAGACGAACTTGAGGCCAAGCCCTCCAGAGTTAAGGTTCTTTCTACGTCCCGGCTAGCGGAAGCCAGGATAGAGATGCTTGGCGGGTGACTCACAGACACTCCTGCACCAACCCTTTCCTCCTGTAGCGCATTTTGGAGTTCATTAACTACAGCGTATGCATTAATGACTCAATGTGTGAGCTTTATAAATGGAAGGAGCAACTAATTGCAAAAGTCACAAATGGGTTCTGGCAAAGAGAGTCCAGACTCGAACAGCTGTGAATGGCTGACTCGGTGCTAGTGTTACATTATGAGAAAGCAATATCTTTTTATTCAACGTTTGCCCTGTACATGGCGGCTGTGATGGGGTTGGTTTTTTTTTTTTTAACGAGGCTCCGAGACCACTGAACATTTCAGCCCTACACATCCGATTTCAGCAAACTCGTAATTCGTCGCTTTAACGACATGCTCGACTGGGAGCTGGGGGTATATTCTTTATCCCATGTCCGCCGGAACGGCCACAAGTGGGAGATGCAATATGATTGTTGCAAAAATGTAATGAGATCATCGACATAACTACAAAAACTTCTCAAATAGGTTCTGGCAAATAGAACCGAGACTGGACCTTACTTAGTCGCTCCTCTTTTACCTTAGGGTGTAGAGGTTTGTCAGATATATCGCTAGACTTCTCTGTCAGCAGCTGTCTTTCTGGTTTTGTTCCATTCTAGTCTTCTGTCAGTTAAGGACTGTCTGGTGTTGTCTTTCAATCGCCCCCCCCCCCCGCCATCCTTCCTCCCCTCATCCCTCTCAACCACCCCACCCCACCCCACCCCCACCTACACCGCAAAAGTTTTATAATAAAGGCAGTAATTGGCAGTTTTGGCAAGGCACTTGATGAGATGTGTAAGAAATGAAGAGGGGGGGAAAGGAAGAGATAAGAGTCACCAAAGAAGAACTAAGAATAATAGTGAGTACAATACATGTGAACGATTTCAAAGAACATCAAATAATCAAATGATCTGGTCAGAATGGAACAAAATAAGCCAGCAGCTAGAGCGTGCTATATGAGAAAATCAGGTTACGAGGTAAGAGGCCGGCCAAGAAAGAAATGGGTTGAGGGAGAAATAGAGACTTTACAGAACATTATGTGACATTAACACAAGCTACGCAACTGGCAAAAGGCAGGGAACTGCATCTAATATATATATGGGTCACAAGAAGAAGATGACAGGTAAGGAACAGGAATATACATCTTAGAATGGAAAATGAAAAGAATTTCAGCGTGACAAGCAACATCTCAATATTTACCGCATAAATGGTTGCTGTTCTGAAGACACTGAAAATAGTGTATGTTATCCCATACCCCCCCCCCCCCCCCCCCGAAACACACACAAAGGTTTATTGTTTCAACTGTAATGGTTCTTTTCTTCTTCTTCTTCTGCGTTCGACATCAGTCATGCTAAACATTGAGTCCCGTTTGGGTCAAAAATAGGATTGTGCGTTTAAGGTCCCCCATAGCTTCTCTCGCAATGTAGATCCCATGGGCCAGATCCACAGTCTTTGCTGGGAGAGGTGAGGGCAGTACTGCAGTATGTGCTCAGGGGTCTGTCTTTCTGCTCCACAATCACACGCAGCAGATGCTTTTATGCATATCCTGTACAGGTGTGCCCGAAGTCCACAGTGTTCAGTCCGAAGTTTAAAAATTGATGTTTGTTCTTTCCTGTTGAGTTTGTTTATGCTATCCCTCTCTGGTCTGTAATCTCCATTCTGCCTTCTCCACTCCCGCTTGAAAGACTGCTTAGCGCTGTTTTGGTTTCCTTGTAGCTGTGTGGTGGATGAGGTTGTGGAAAATTACTCCCTGCTTTTGCCAACTCATCTGCTCTCTCATTTCCTTGAATACAACAGTGGCTGGTATCCACTGCAAGTCCAGTTCTGCTTCCTTGGAGAGTAAGCCAATGTTGGTCCTTAGATCTGCAATTAGTTTGTCTTGTTATTTGCTTGATAGTGCTTGGAGAACAGACAATGAGTCGCTAAGTATAACCGTTTTGTGCCCTCTGTGTTCTTGAGTGATGATATGTTGGACTGCAGAAAGGAGGGCAGTTGCCTTAGCTCTGAAGTTAGTGCAAATGTCACCTGCCGGTAGAGAGAGAGTTTCTGCTCTACTACTAGAGGGTTTAATGTATATTCCACAACGCCCCATTTTTGACTGCATCTGTAGCAGAGCCGTCGGTGAAAACCTGAGTCCAGGTGGTGTTTGGATACTTCTCATCAAGCATAGCAAGAGCCACGGTTCTCTATTGTGTCTCCGTCTGGGCATCTTTTGTAGTGATACCTGGTACCTTTAGGACTACATTTGCCTTCTCTGGCTTGCTTGTCCATGGTTCTGGCCTAAGTTTTTCGCACAGTGCTACATCTCTTTCAAGCAGATCTTGGTGCTGTCTGTACAGTTCTCTAGCAAGGTGGTTGGGGCTCTGACGCTTCCGTCTGTTTTTTGTTCTCTCTTGAAATTTAAAATGCAGTGGGTGACTTTGACGTCTTTTTATTTTCTCATACTGTAAAAGAGTTTTGTATTGTCTTCTGAGTTCGAGTGGTTCAGTATATGCTATCCTCTCTATCTCTCTGATCGGGGTGGTTTTCATGGCTCCGAGAACAATCCTTAATTCCATATTTTAAACCGTGTCCAGTTTTCCCACTGTTGTCTTGGCTGCTGCAGCCCATGCAGTGGAGGCATATTCCATGACTGGCCTGACTGATCCAGTATATACTTGTTTTAGGATTCTGGAGTTTGCGCCCCATGGGGTACCCGCTAATTTTTTCATGACTGCAAGCTTCTTGAATGCTTTCCCTTGTACTGCTTCTACGTGTGACTTCCAAGTTAGTCCCGAATCAAATGTAACGCCAAAAAAGGTAGGAGTATCAGTCTGTGGAATGAGCTGGTTTTTTATCCAAATTTCGCCTTTGGGGGGGGGGGGGGGGGGGCGGAGAGAGAAAAGTGATGCTGTGCTTTTTGAATTATTTAGCTTTAGATGATTAGACCCCCACTTTTTTTCGGTCCAGGGCTTCTACATATTTTCTCCACAATTTTCTGTAACAGATATGAGGCTGTGGTAGTGTATTCGGAGGCTGTCCAAACTGCAAAGTCATCAGCATGTAGGGTATTATAAACGTGCTGGTAGCAGGTTGCTGTGATATCATTTTGGTAAACCAGGAACAGAGTTGGTGCTATCGCACTGCCCTGGGGAACCCCTTCTCTTAGTTTTGCCAGTTTGCCGATGTGTCCATCAATTCTGAATCTGGCTCTGCGTTGGAAAAGAAAGTCTTGGATCCACTTATACATGTGCACAACTCCTGCCTGTAGCAGTTTTAGTTTTAGGCCCTCTTTCCAAACTGTATCAAAAGCACGAGAGAGGTCAAAGAAGACAACAAGAACTTTCTTTTTTTCCTGGAAGACATTCTCTATTTCTTGTGCCAGTTATGTCAACTGGTCCTCTGTGTTTCTGTGCTGTCTGTATCCTGTCTGTGTGGTGGTGATTACAGTTTGTCTCCAAGAACCATATTAGTCTTTTATTTCCTAATTTCTCCATCAATTTTCCTACACAACTAAGAAGGCTGACTGGTCTGTAGCTTTTTGGGTTAATGGCTCTTCAAAACACCAGGATATGTCGTAGAAATTACATCACAGAGATTTTCTTGGCCACAGTTTATCTAAACACAAGAGAATGCATAGTACTAATTATGTGGGTGCCAGCGCATGTGGGAATTAAAGGAAATAAAAGGGTAGATGGGAAAGAAAAATAAAAGCACAACAATGAAATAAGTGTAGCTATGAGTAAGGATGATTGTGATTCAATAATTTAAAAAAGATTAACAGAAGAATGGACAAGGGTGTGGAATGGGAGCATAAAGGAAAGGCATGCCTACAAATTGTTTAAGGCTCCAACTAGAAAATGTCAAATTGCAAGTGAACTAACAATGGCTAGCAAAAAAAAAAAAAAAAAAATTACTGAGACTGCAACTTGGAGTGGCTAATTTCACTTTAGTCCTTGTGTCAGGTATATAATGGTATTGAACATTATTTATTCTACTGCAAGAAATATGAACAAAGGACCTCCCTAATGAATATATGATCCGTTGCAATAAGCATATGACAACTGAAAACATCCTAGGAGTAGATGTTTCTAGAGAACTATAAGGGAAGGACTAAACAGCAATAACGAGAACATGGATTCGCATATGCGATGTTAATATACCTTAAGACTGAACAAAGGGATTCCATTTTTCTTTAAAACGGTCGGCGTAATGCTGACCACATTACCGATTACATTACAGTGCCGATTGATCTGAAAAAATATGGGTGCTCTTCCCATTTGCCCGATGTGCCTAAGGCGTGAAAAAAGGGATCCTTACTTTACTTTTTTTTATATATAACTTTATATATCCGCAAAGAGAGACTGCACAGTATAACTACTATAATTGTTTTAAAGTACATGTAAAATATATTGAATGTGACAAACCATTAGCATGGTCCCTATACTCGTGTGGCGCCCGTGAAATCGCCCAAAACTGGCCTATACGTTAAGGTGGCATTGAACGTATTTCGGATAGGTAAGTGCTTTGCTTTGGTGGAGGGGGGGGGGGAGTCGTCTTTAACCAGCATCCACGAAGGAGGAGCTTTAGGTTATAGCTGTGACTAGGTTATATGCGCCATATAATATGGCTTAGCATTGCACACCACCACGAGCCATAAAAATAACTCCTGCATTGTTGATGAGATCAAAGGAGACAGACCCAAATACCATCCCGACCTGCGACGAAGTCGTCTACAGGCAAGCTAATGGACGACACAGTCGCCTATCTTCTTCTTCTTTCTGTTTGTCTTCATATTCTTCTTCTCTTCCATCTTTTACCTTATCGAAGTGTCGGGGAGAGAAGTAACATTCGTTGATAAGCTGTGTCAAGAGCACTACAAGATCCGACAATTAAGTAATGTGACTAATTCCATAAAACTTAAAATAATCAACAGTTGAAGATATCATCATCATCAGTTCTCATTATGCCTAGTGGCACATGAGGCTTCAGAAAGGGCCCTCCGTGCTTTCCTGTCCTGTGCAATCTTCAGTGCAGTTTTCCATATCAAAGATGACGCACTCAGGTCACTTTCCATCCATCGTCTCCATGTTGCTTTTGGGCGCTCCTGTTTTCTCTTTCCCTCTGGTGTCCATGTGAGAGCTGTTTTGGCAGGTATATAAGGATTCATTCTCATAACGTGGCCAAGCCATTTCCATCTTCTCTTGGTTATCATACTGTCTAAAGTTTCTTGGTTTGTGACTTAAAGTAGTTTAGCGTTTGAGATTGTATCTGGCCAGAAAATTTTGATAATTCTACGTAGACATGTGTGGTAGAAGGTGGACAGCTTGTGTGCATCTTTTTTGGTCATTCTCCAGCATTCTGCTCCATAAAGAAGAACTGGCGAAATGAGGCTCTTGTAGAGTCGGAGTTTCGTTCCTCTGCAGTAACTGTTGGATTTCCAGATTTGCCTCATCCTTCCAAAAGCAGTTCAGTCGCAAGCACCTCTCGTCTTCCGTTCGATCGCTGACCCCTCATTCGTGGCCCGATTCTCGATAACTAGATACTTGACACCGATTCGCTTGACATTCGGCTGAGTCGGTCTTGACTAGTTATCGCACATTCGGCGTTGCGGATGAGGTTTCAGCAGCCAGTTGTAGCACCATTTTGTAAAACGATTGTCTAGAGAACTGTGGAGAAAGCACGCTTGGTGTCCTTCTCAGGACACTCAACAAGTCTTGCCGATTCCGCAGGGATCTAGCTTTCGGTATATACCGCCATTGAACAGCAATTTTTCCATCATGGAAAAAAACAGGCGCAAGCAGCGCAACTAAGTCAAAGAATGATGCGGGCCACACCTAACAACACTGCCGCAGCTTCTCCACCAGCATTAGAGACAGGTGCCCCTATCGTGGCGTCTCACAAGGAGATGAATGGATTAAAACAAATGCGTGTTCTCAACCATCCACTCTATTTCCCCGGATTTGTCTACCTGTGACCTGTAACTGTTTTCTATTCCCAAAACTAAACTTGTCACGCAGTGCATATACTAAAATTGGAACGATACAGAAAAGATTATCATGGCCCCTGCGCAAGGATGACACGCACATTCGTGAAGCGTTCGAAAGAACGCTAGTTTGACAATATTGATGACATCCAAAGGGCCGTAACATAGACTTTAAGGCCATAACAACAGAAGAACTATAGAGGTCGTTCCAGTGTTTATTAGGTCGTGCCACTTGCTGTATCATTAAAAAATGCTCCTTGCCCTTATAATTAATCCAGTCATCTTGTGAGATGCAATTTTTTATTATTAGAAGCCACAACCATGGCTCTTGCCAGAGGCTGCAATATAAAATTTGTAAAAAATATTGTAATAGCTGAACGCTGTTTCTGGGACCTCTCCACTGTGATCCTCATCCACATGGTGGCACTTTCTGTCATCGGGTGTTTACCGCTTGTGTGATGTCCTAGTGGGATAAAAATCTACTACTACTATTTTCTTGCCCAAATCTTCCACTAAAATTTTACAAATAGTGTCTGTATTTAACACCTAATTATCTAACATCATCCTTACAGTCGAACAACGATCTTCTTGTATCCGTTCTCAGAATTTTGCAATGAGTTCCTCATTACGTACAGAAATTGGGAGTCCAGAAATAGCTGCATTAGTAATCAATTCCACGCCATTTTTGAATCGTGAATACCAGCTGAAAACCTGTGCACGAGATAAACAATTATCTCCACAAACTTGTCGCATCAATTAAACTGTTGCAATGGTACTTTTCTGAGTTTTAAACAGAATGTAATGTCAGCTTTTGTGCTCCAAGCTGATTACATAACAATGCACCTCTGACTAGGTTCACAAAGTGGCGGCTTGTTTGTTGTCTGCTTATCAGGCGGCGATGAAAAGTTGACAGATCAAAGACGAAGGTTGTCTCTTTGGATTTCATGCTGTTAATCATAGATGGCATTTTTGTTCATAGATATAACAAAATCAGTCTCATTACCTAATTGTCGAACCTTGCATAGTTCTTTTTTAGTATTACCTTTTTTTTTTGCGTTCTGTCTTCCATCATGTTTACCTAGTTTAAATAACCTCATTTTAACAAAAATATTAATTTTTTTTTCTAACTGCTTGTCCATCACAATAAAACCTCAGTCGTACAGTGGTAAGAACTTTTTGTTATCGAGACGGCAGGCAGAGTTCAGTGTTCCTCAGAGACTCAACCCTTTCACCCCCGTAAATGCTTAATGAAATGGGCTGTGGGAATAGGATCGACATGGAAACCAAGGCCAATTTTTTTTTTCTCTCCAAAATAAGCATCTAGCCGATTCGAACTCAAAACCTTCATGCCGACAAACAATCATCCAGCCGTGAGCTCCCTCGAATCCCGTATACCATTGTTGTAGACATAGCGCTGACGAACATAAGTAATTAAATGTTAATGAAGTCATTTCAAGTTAATACTTTTCTTCTAAAGTTGTGTCCCGAAAAAACGGTCCAACACGAAGTAAAAACATATAAATTTTTAAAATATTTGACGAATACTCAAAATTCAGTAACTGTCAATGCATTTTATAGCTGTCTCTTCCGCTATTGCATAAAATTTGCACGCGCGCTGCATTTTGTATTTCAGGGAAAGAATTGCCTTCTCTTTCTAAGAGGTGAGTAGACTTGTCAACACATTTTTTGTTTCATTTACCTGTTGATATTAAAAATTATGCATAATTAAAAAGAACACTCATTTTTACACGAATATGCAAAGTTTCACCTAGCAAAGATAACTACCAAGCCCTAAAAATTAATTTGGGAATTGCATGGTGTGACAACACATAGCGACAAAGTTGCCGTCAATTTGTCTAACGTAACAATGATGTTTGAAGTATTTAAGATATTCAAAGCTTATTGCCTTTCAAAACTACACAGACCAGCCACTCTAGTATTTATGTTTATTAATTTTTTTTTACAAGCCTATTAAGACCACCAAGGCTTTTTGATCGGATTGCAAATTGCATCAATAATAGGTTGCTTACGTAAAAAAAAAAAAAAAAAAAATAAAGACAGTAACAACTTGAAAGCCTTTTATTTTTACACATACACTGTCCTTTTATTTTTCAACATAATTGCCACCAACATTGATGCACTTGTCCCATCGTTTTATCAGTTCTCCCAAAGATGCTGCATAGAACTGCGTGCTTTGTTTTCTAAACCACATTTTCACTTCACATTCAACTTCTGCGTCATTCGTGAATTGTCTCCCACCTAGGTGGATTTTCAGTAGACCAAAATACACGTGAGCACCCTATTGCAGCTGCTAAAGAGCCAACCGTTACTTGCCTGTCACTTGTAATCATCTCCTCCACTCGCTACACGGATGTGCCGCGCCGATAAGCTATCTCACAGAATCACTGTCACAGAGAAAACATGGAGGGAAGCGGGGAGGGTGGGGGTGGAGTGCTCAAGATTCCTGAGCCTAAAGGTTCCAGTCCCTATGATCACAGGTCAGGTCAGTGTTCTTTTGTCGCCATTTCCTGTGTGTTCGCCTCACTTTATCAATCTTGCCAGTTGTCACCAAATTCTTAAGTCCATCCCTTCTCATAACGTGCCTGAAAAACACTTAACGTCCAATTTTCCTAATCAGTTTTTATGTCTCTAGGAGCGCTGCTTCATTTTTTTTTAAAATCCTAAAAATCTCAGTCTGGGCGGCAGACCAAGTAACGCAGATCACAACTATGCGTCCAGTCTTCAAAGGACACTCGAAACGGCTACACCATGACGGGTGTAACCTCAAGTCCTTTGAGGGTAAGTACGGGTCCTATCTCTTGCCTGCAGCTCACCCCTATGCCTTCTTCTTTCGGTCTTGTTCATTTCTCGCACGTTCCTGTAGGTTTTAGCGTTTTTCGTCAATACTGATATATCAGGAAGCGGCCGTGGTATAAGAGTTAGACGCTCGCCTGGAGATGCAAAGGTCATGGGTTCATATCAGGACAGGGTACAAGTTGCGTACTCCGCCCGAAACAAACACTTCACGTAGTCGAGCGAGATTTCTTGACCTTTCACTCAGGCTCGGTGACCTTCACACGCGCTGTTACAGTAGTGTCACGTTGAATAGTCTTCGGTGTTTTCACAGGCGATATCGCGTGGCATATATTACACAATGTCACTGATTTTAACGACCCCAAAACATCTAGAACTGGCCCCAACCCCAATCCCACGAGAATGTGCAGCCTAGGTCCCACGAGTGTATACAGCCTGTCAAAACTGATTATGAGTCAACATTATACTCAAAGTTGGAACTACAGTAGAGTTCCAAAATATAGTCAACTTTATTATAAGAACTTGTCGGTCTTAGTCGAGGTTTCAACTTCACCTCAGCTGGGTCACCCCATACTTGCTCCGTTCCTACGTTAGTGAAAATCAAATGAAATGTTCCTCACTTTACCTTTTGAAAAACTAGTGAACAATAGTCCCAGCACAATCTAGAAATATGCGCTTGCAGTAAATGTATATGGCAGCTGCTAGAGGTGCCAACAGTTGCCACCAGAAATGTAGTTTGTCGCTAATGGAAGTATTGGGTCACAATTAGTTGTCTGCAAAGGATGCAGTAGTAAAAAGTGGCCAACAGATCATTGTCAATTGTATTGTATTAATGATGTATCTATGCTGGAGTTCGGACCTGTGACCATCCCTATTCTCAAAATGGCCTCCGAGCAGATCTAGTTGAATAGGACTGAAGCTTTGATGGCTCTAAAATAGTGCTCAGATAACCCCACTTATTTTTCAAATATAGTCAGAGCTATATGGCCAATAAGAGAAACAATATATAGTAAAACAAATACCAACCACACATATCATTAGCTACCACCACAGGAGGGTTGGCATGAGACTACTTGGGAAACATGTGTTGCAACATCTAATAAATCAAAATTAAGCTACAAAGACTGAGTGAGTTGGTTGAGGTCCTACACTTCACTGGGAGATTAAAGAACAACAAATATGTGTGATGTTAATCACAATCATCATGTAGCATGTCCTTTACAGAATGTTGATCTCACCATGGTGTGCCTGAAAGAAACTCTTGCCTAAAATCCTTCTATAGCATTTCAGCTCAAAAGCCTGTATTTTCTTTCTGAAAGACTGGGAGATAGTCCACGACTCATGCTCGTATGCTGCTACAGGGAAGATGCATGCTCTCAAAATGTTAATTTTGATTTCCTTCATGATGCTTAAACAGACTTCTAATGCTGTTTAATCTTTGCATTGCTATGTCTATCATGCTTTTGATTTCTGTCAAACAGCATCTACTACTTTTTATTATAGATCCTAGATATTCAAAGTTTGTGACACTTTCAATTGTGTTTTTTCTTCAATTCAGTTCAACAATATTTTTGGACAGACATGATTAAATGTTCTGTTACCTTTACACCCCTTAAAAGGAGGACTGTGTCATCTGCATAGTGAAGTTCCGGTATAAGGCAGCTACCAATTATAAACAGTTCATAACTGTCGCACGTCTGGCCATTTTTAATGGGAAAATATTTATGTTTTTTCTATCTTTTTAGCATTCACAGCTGTGAAATTCCGGTTATTTACCCACTTCTGGAATTTGGTCTGGTTCCAAACTTAGGTTTTAAATGCAAATCTGTTTTACCAATCTATCTTATTTGTTTGCATACTGTTGGTTCCTTGCCTCTTGACTTCGAAGGAACCACTCCTAATTAGCAACCTTTTACAAAAGGCTTGTTGAGGGGAAGGGCACTAGCTGGTCTATTCCCCTCCCCTTTCTTTAGATGGGCCCCCAAACTAAACACGGGTAACTGAAGAATATGAAATAACACAAATGATGTGAACTAATGTGTTTATTAAGTCAAAGTGAAATTCATTATTAAATGACATAACTGACCCACTACAATAACCATTGCCACATTACAATAGCCCTCTAGTAGACATTGGGCAAACAAAACAAAGTGTAAACATACAAATGTTAAGACAATAAATGCACTGATAATGAGACCACAAAGCAATATACACTTCATCCTGCTTTGAAGATAATAACAAAGCAATAGCAAACTTACTGAACATAAAAGTGGCCTGTAAAACCACAAAACGTCCCCCTCTCCCAGTTTTTGATTTGTACCTGTAAAGGATGTACAACAAACCTTTTTTTTTTAAACTAAGCCCGAACAAGAAGACAAGTTAGTGCAACACTACCAACAAAAAAGAGTACTCAAAAATAAATTTGCATTAAAAAATTCAGGCCCAATGTGTCGTTAGAAGATAAAACAATATTGATGAATTCTGCTCTAAACATTTGCAGCTATCTGCTGTATTAAATGTTTCCTAATTTTAAAAAAAATGTTTAAAACAGCTAGGGATACACATTATAAATGATCCTTATGATACGACCATAACTATAAATCACATGTGGGTATGTGAAAATTCAGGAATTAAATCTTTAAAAAAAAAACTGCAAGCTTTCACTCACAAGAACCAAGTTCTGATGGGTAAAGTTCAAGATACTAAAAAAGACTGGAACAAAATTATTCTTAAAAATCACTCTGAGAGATGCTGAAAGTCAGTTGAAAATTACCAAATGCCCCACAAACATTAAGTATATTACAATGGAACAATAACTATGTGTAAAGAAAGCAATAAGCAGCAAAAAACAATTTCATGACAATTTGAAAACAGAATCAAAGAAAAAATGTTTTCTTACAATACAAAATGAGAAAATCATTTTTTTAAAAAGACATTAGGAAAAAGACTAATACATGCATTATTTACAAATTAGGCCCTGGTAGTCAAATGGCTCACAATCTGTGGCTTTGATTTAATCTAAAGGATATTCCCCCCCCCCCCCCCCCCCCCCCCCCCCCCGATGCTTTCTATTAAGTGCCTTCTGATCAAAGGGAAAAAGAACATACACAAAAACTTCAAGTGTGAGTTCCAGTGCTTTATTTAGGGAAGAGAAAATAATAGTCCACTGACTTTTAAGCAAGTATGTTGCTAAAAGTGCCTAATATTAGGTTAAAAGGTGCAGATATTGCAGACTTGATGTAAACCACAATTCAATGTGCCAACTGAATTTTTTATGGCCAATGGCAGAAGAAGAAATGTTTTTCCAACAGTTTAATAATATGTAAAAGGACCCCTTTACCATATAAATGATCTGACAAAAGCAAATGTACAAAGCAATACAAGGAGCCATAAGCAAATAGTATATGGAAACAGTTCTTATGCTTACCAGTGAGAACACAAATTCTGCATCATGTGATGATCAGCAACACGGCAAGAGTAGAGATCTAACTCTCAGTACAGAACAATACTATCGGTATCAAACAAATTGTACAAACCATAATCATCATTAAATTAGTTCAGCTGACATGGGTGGAAACATGCAGGACAGTCAATGACAAATTTGGGATGCTAGTCAACAAAGAGATATTTCCTGGAGAACTGCAGAGTGACAAAACCCCTGTATGCATGCATATGCTCTCAGATTTTACTTGGGATCAGAGGTGCATAACCACATGTGGTATGGTGGTGCTCTGGGGCTAGGTCACAAACTGACAAGATCTATCTACGTTTCTCCGTAATCATTGAAACAGCCAGCAGCCTAGCTAAAAACAACATTTCCTTGAAAGTCAGATCGCATCCACCGGAGAGGCGACGAGGAACCTCCACACAATATGCCAGAGCTGTACAACAGATGTGCATGCAAAACTGCAAAATTCTGCAGCAGTTTAATCTCTATATGTGAAAGAACAATGAAGATTTCCATGCCACAGTTTACAAAAGCTGAAGGCAGATTATGCTTAATGTTGGATGCTGCCCTGGTTTTAAAACCTCACAAGATAAATTAACCTGTATGTAAAAGTTAGGTGAAAACTACAATATTAACGCCTAAAAACAGTTCACAGATCATAAAATGACATGGTTAAAATTTAATGTCGATATAATAGCACAACAAAGCAGAATTTAGGAGTACAGAACTTTTTGTTGGGCAATATCTGACAGAATTTTATAAATCTACCTAGAGCAGCGGTTTTCAAACTGCCAGTAGCGACCCTTTTTGGGTCAAAGATTCTTTCATAGGGGTACTAAGACCATCGGAAAACACATATTTATTGCAGCTATAAAGGAAAATAATTGTTTGGGGATCGCTACAACATGGTGGAACTTTATTAAACCGTAAAGTCATGGTGCACTTTTGACAGGTCACAAAAAAGAAATGTCTTCACCAAATGAAATGAAAATGCTCCAAGTTGCACATCATACTGCAAAACTCGGAGAGTTTCCCTTTTATTTGGTGGAAGACATTTCTATCTTCTTTCATTGCTTTCCTGTAACCAGTCAAAAATGCACCATGACTTTATGGACAGTGTGTGTGCGCACATACGTAAATAAAACTGCAATGAGCTTATTTTCAACAGTTAAGACTGGCTGTTATGGTTACAAGTAATAATTTGTATTATACTCTAGTCAGTCACAAGAACACACAAACTATCAGCAAAATAATTTGTATTACATTTTAGTCACAAAAACACGCAAACTATAAGCACATGAAAACGAGCATGTATGCTGCCTCTTCATATAGCATATTGACTGTATTATAACTAGCCAAAAGCTTCTTCAGCTCTTCACCACAGCACCATACAGGCAAAGCAGAAAGCCCCTATCGTGCCAGAGCCTATTATTGGGCATTTGGGACTAACACCTTTTTCTATAGTCACCTCTACTTCCAACATTTCTTCGTACCAATTTTAGGCAGAGCCAATCTAAAATCGCAAGTGAATATTTAAAGTCAGATTCTTATGGATCATCCTTATGACCACATGGCTGACAGGTCTGTGGGCTAAAGGGCTGCCTTCGGTATCATACTTGATTATATAGTATGTTTCACTTGTAGTTTGTTGGGCCAGTCAGGTTCGTGACTGCAAATTGGCACGACAGTACAAATGATACAGCCCCCTTAATTTTGCAATGCACAGATGGAACGAATATAACAGAGACACAGTAAAAATGGAAATCCAAGAAAACAAGGAAAACACAGATAATAAAAGCAGAGTTTCTAGTGTTCTACGTCTATTCACTGACTTTTACAAGCCCTAACCAATATCCTTCAACAGTTACACATTTCAACTGCCTCAAGCATTCTTCAGCGACTGATCTGTTTACTGCAGGCAGTATATGAAACATGTATTAGAGGGAACATCACTGTTTGAAAGTGGCAATGTGTCAACTTGAGTTGCAAGGCTTGTAAGACCCCAAATCTCAACATGCTGCCCAACCGAAATGATGAACAATACTGTTTCCCAAAACACCAATTTGTACAACAATATAAAACAAAACCAACTAAAATATCATTAAGTGAAATCATTTTGTCAAAAACGACAGGCCACAGTGAATATTCTTATTTCAACAACAACAAAATAACTGCCAAAGACCACTAACATGTATGATGCTAAGTCTATCAATCTTCATGCCCCCCCCCCCCCCCCCCCACGTACTGCTTCATTCTAATAGTCGCTACTACTTCTGTAACAAAAAAGTTATGACATGACATTTTAGCCTATTTCTTAATAATATTCAAAAAGGTATGCGTACATACAGCTGCCATAATGATGATCAACAAGCCTGCCAGATAAAATATTTATATACATAAGTACAAGACAAGGCAGCAGTACATCAGGCAATTACAATCTTCTCCGTCTGGTTGCAACAGCCGACTTTACTGCATCAGATATGAGCACCTGCAGATTTACTTTTTCCTTTGCTACCTGAAACTGCCAAAGAAGCTTTAGCCCCGCCTCGTTTCTTTGTGGGAGGTGATGCTATGATTTCAACGGTTGATGCTTTCTTTTGCCTGCCCTGTCTGCCTTTTAATGGCGATGGTTTTGGGGTTGGTGTTATGACGTCTGGTACTGAAGCTGCTACTTTAAGTGCAGCATTCTTCTTAGGTCTGCCTCGTTTGCCTGTAGAGGGTGGGACTACAATTTCAACCGTTTCTGCTGCCGCAGCATTCTTTAACTGACCTCTTCTGCCCTTTGCAGGTGAAGATGGGACCACAGAATCATTCTTTTTGGCTCTGCTTTGTTTTCTTGGAGGTGAAGTCACAATGTCAACTGTTTCTTCTTTTGCAGCATTCTTACCTGGCCTCGTCTGCCTTTTGCAAGTGAAGATGGAACTACAGAATCATTCTTTTTGGCTCTGCTTTGTTTTCTTGGAGGTGAAGCCACAATGTCAACGTTTTTTTTCTTTTGCAGCATTCTTAACCTGGCTCGTCTGTAACCTTTTTTTTTTTTTTTTTACATATTCTTTTTTTTTTTTCTTTTTATATTTTTTTTTTCTTTTTTTTGCAAGTGAATTTTTATGTTCTTTTTTTTTTTTCTTATAATACAGAATCATTCTCTTTTTGGCTACTTTTTTGCTTTTGTTTATTTCTTTTTCTTTTGGGTGAAGCCACAATGTCAACTATTTCTACCTTGTGCAGCATTAATTTACTCCACACCCCCCCCTGGACCCTCAGTCCAGACAGACTGCCTTTTGCAAGTGAAGATGGAACTACAGAATCATTCTTTTTGGCTCTGCTTTGTTTTCTTGGAGGTGAAACCACAATGTCAATTGTTTCTACTTGTGCAGCATTCTTTACCTGGCCTCGTCTGCCTTTTGCTGGTGAAGACTGAACTAAAGAAGCATTCTTTTTGGCTCTGCCTGGTTTTCCCGCAGGTGAAGCCACAATGACAACTGTTTCTGCATTTGTAGCATTCCTTTTAGGTCTGCCTCGTTTGCCAGTAGAAGGTGGAGCAATTGTTTCTGCTGCTGTAGCATTATTTTGGATCTGCCTTGTTTTCCCAAAGAAGGTGTAGCTAAAACATCAATAATTTCTGTCGCTGAAGAATTCTTTTTGGGCCTGCCTCGTTTGCCTGTAGATGGTGGAGCTAAAATAACTGCTTCTGCTGCCTTCTTCAGCTGACCCTTTCTGCCTTTGGGTGGTGATGAGGAAATTGGAGAAGCTACAATGGTAGGTACAGATACAACCTCAGCACCTTTCTTGGATCTGCCACGTACTTTTTGAGAAGAGGCTGTAATAAGTTTTTGGACTTTTCGCTCCGACATTCTGTCCTTTTCGAGTTGCTCTTGGTTTTACTGGTGTAACAGGCACTGAAGACTCTAACTTGATCTTTTTTGCAGGCACAGAGGTAGACTTCACTGCCTTGCGCTTATTACCTCCTGAAATTATAAATTAGTAAAGCCCTATAAGTTAGACTGAATGAGAGTGGTTACTTATTAATTATACACCCCTTATCCCACCACTGGAGTACAGGCTAATGCTATGTGCTTGAAGGTGACATATAAATTGTCGGAGGGGTTAACCTGTTCGCAAACAGTAACGCTTAGAAAACAAAACAAAAGGGGCACGAACCTAGGAATTCCCTGCCCTCACAAATAAAAAAGATGAAATCAAGCATTTTACAAAAATCACTAATAAATATTACAATAACAACAATTTTTTTGGGGCAACTTCTCAAAGCAAGTGTTAAGCAAAAAGACACTGCGCTTCAAATATACCGAATACATCATAAGTTCTTTTACAAGAACGAGTTTGTAAGATCTACACAGAGCACTCTATCACGAATGGAATTCAGTCTCAAGAGGACACCCCCTACCCCCCAGCTATTTTTAATAATTTCATACCAAGTCCTCCTAAACAGCGAGTAGGTGCAAAGAGAACTCAATGTAATTAACTGGTCTTTCTAGGAGCAGGCCACAGCAGAAGTGCAACTTATCGAGGTGAGCAAAGGTACTAACTGAACTATTTAAAAAAAAAAAAACTAGACAAAATCGGAAGTTGTGTCATGAGAAAGAGTTGACTGCTAAACAGTCATTCATCATGTATGGAGTTGAACAGTCAACACGTGAGCAAAAAATGCATAAATTCAGCAAACATTTGCCAACTCAAATTACACGGGGATTCCCAAGTCTGAGCTAAAAACAAGCTGACAGGTGGTATTCATAAAAAAAAAAAAACATACCTGCTGGGACCAAACCTTTGTTCATGTTAACTGAGTGTTTTAAGCCAGGTTCGTGTTAACAAGGGTTTACTGTATGGTTTATAAAAATTGAGTCCAGCCTCATATGCCCGATGCGCCACTGTTGTGAAAAGGGAACCTTTACTTTTAGTTATGGTTTTACTGAAGAATGAGAAAAACAGGGGCATTTTTTTTTCCCAAAGCAATTCGGTGAACAGCAAGTGAAAATAAACTGCATAATTTCCTCAGAAGAAGGGTGGGACAAAACCTGGAACAAAAGGAAATCTTAAAGGGAATAAAATCTTGTGGTTGACAAGAGAGAATGAATGCTGCCTGTTTGCACACAGCATGTATAAACACTTGCCCTTTCTACAAAGGAAATATATGAGACAAAAAAGGTAGCACATGCGAGAGAAACATGAAGGCCAACACCATATGATTTACTCTCTGACAAAAAGGTTAATGTATTTTTTTAAAACTTACCAACTTGTTTTCCTTCTTGAGGTACATCGTTGCTCAACACAGGTGAACCTTGTGCCACAGACGGCTTTGCCCCCCTCCTGCTTGATTTTCCAGGTAATATAGATTCAGCAACTAGGGAGGGCTCATTCCTTCTTCCACCTCTACGTTTGTTGGGGCTATTCGTGGCAGCTGTAGTTACTTGTAAAATTACTTCTGCTTTACCTCGCCTGCCTCCAAGTTTTGCAACAGTAGATGTGTTATCTAATAAATTTTCCACAATCTGGGCTTCCCCTTGCCTAGTACTAGCAGTAGTTCTGGTAGACGGCTGGCTTTCCTTTCCATCTGATGGAAGAACAGAAGCTTTAAAGGGTGCTTTACCTGGTTGGCCACGGGTGGCAGTTTTACTAGATTTAGCTTTTACATCCAATGCAACTGCTGATGTATCTTCAACTGATGCAGATTCTGTGCTCTTCGATTTACCTCGTCCACCTCTTTTAGCCACTTTAGGAGATAGTGTTTTCTCAACAACAGCAATAGAAGTTTTACTGTGCCGAACCTTTCTGCCAGCAGTCTCAACGTCAACATTCAGTGAAGCTCCACTTTGCACATGTACTGGTTCCTCAATTTGTACTCCGCCACGCCTTCCTTTAGATATTGGTTCAGCTGTTTCAACAACAGCAAGTGTGGTATTTTCTTGAGCTTGGGCAGTTCCCTTGGACTCCTTGATCTGAGCTTTACTCTGTCTGACCCGAGGACCAGCTTTGGGTGGGGATGTGATATGTTTGCCAGCAACAGATATTCTGCCTGTCTTGATATTTTGTTTATTTTCAGCTGGGCCTCGTCTTCCACGGATACCAACTTGGGAGGTGAGAGAGCATCAGCCAGACTGAATGTCTCTTTGATCTGGGCTTTCCCTTGTCTACCACGCGCACCAACTTTGGGAGGTGATACGATTTGCTTACCAGCAATTTTGGGTTTTTCGATATTTACTGCATCCTCCTGAACTGCAGCTTGGCCTCGTCTACCACGGGCAACAACTTTGGGAGGTGACTGGACATCAACGTCACTCACAGTAGATGTGGAGGTTTCTACTAATGCAGCTTTACCCCGTTTTCCACGAGGACCACCTTTTGAGGGTAATAAGATGTATTTATCACCATCAGCCATTGTGACTCTCTCAACATTAACTGAAGACTGCCTCATCTCAACTTGATATTTTCTGCCACGGACACCAACCGAGGAGACAGCAGCAGGCGAACCTATACTTTCAACGGCCTTTTGGACACCACTTTGACGTTTTCCAGTGGAAGAAGGCGATTTACCAGGGGATGGTTTTTTTGCAGATCCAACTCTATTTTTTAACGATTCTTCTTGATGCTCTTTCTGGGAACTTCTGGGTATGAGATCAGCAGTTATTTGCGTTAGGGCTGATTTCTTTGATAAAGGGGTAGCCAATGGTTCCTCTGACTTTCGCTTTCTGCCCCTCTGACCTATAATACAAATTTGAACAGAATTACTAACCTAGTGGTAACAGTTTAAAACTAAAAAAGTAGCTATATGGCTGTGTACAAATACATCCCCTTTAAAAGATTTATAATAATTGTAAATTACAGGTTACAAACTGACGTTCTGATTGAAATGAAGTGTGAAAAATCATCAGGTTAATATTTGATTCCCAAAAGTTACCCAGAAAAAATGTTCAAAATTGTTTCAGGCGAACCTTAAAAATACAAATCAACATACAGTAGGACCACATCTGATAAAAATCCAAACATAAAATGGTACTCTCTATTTTACACAACTTCTGTTTGAAGCAAATCTTCAGAAACGTTTTTTTTCTTCTGATCTCGTTTTCAAAAGCATATATATATATATATAATATATATATATATATATATATATATATATATATATATATATATATATATATATATATATATATATATATATATATATATATATATATATATATATATATATATATCATTACAAATAATATTTTCTAACCTGATTTGGTAGAAGCCACAGGGGATACAGCTTTCCCAGATTTTGTAACTTGGTTTCTGTAAAAGACAACATATATAATGCTTAAACAAAAAAAAATAAAACATATTCCTCTTTGTCCAATATTTGTTTTTAATAACTGCCAGGTGCCCGCTAAAAGCAGATCTACAAACTGTGGACCTCTGGTGAAAAATGTGATGTAGTCATCCCAGTGAACAAATATTCAACTGTTCATTTTCTGACCTACAAGGACTTTAGGCTGCTCTAGTGTAGGTCAACAAAGATAAATTGAATATTTACACACTGATTTGAACACTTAGTAAAGGCTGTAAATTAATCTGTTTATAATTATAACTGGAAGCACCTCTATAAGAAGTCGCTTAAACTTAGCATCTTATTCTAATTTCGCCTGCAACAAAGGACACAAAGAACTCTTCAAAAATACCAGTAAAATAAAGCTTTCTCTACTCCTTTGCGTTCACTAACTGTAAACTCCAGGAAAGGTTCTGGTTGTGTGTCCACTTCTGAACTCTGGTTCCAGGACTAAGTTTTGCAGGCACATTTGTTTTACAGATCTGGCTTATTTATTTGATGGCTGTTGGTTCCTTGCCTTTTGGACAGATGCACCCTGACTTTGAAAGAAACTACCTTAATTAGTCGCCTTTTATGACATACTTGTTAGGGGACATTGAGTCTAACCCCCCCCCCCCCCCCCCCCCCCCCCCCAACGGGGCCCCAGAACACTCAGAGAGTACTGATATGATATACAAAATATTTTTGTCACAAACAACTGAAAGACCAGCTTTCTTCAACACAAGTTGAAATGTACTGTATTACCTTTTATAACATGAGATTGCCCAATTCTGCAAATATTAAAAGATGCCTATTCAGTGTTATAAATCATCCAGAAGGCAGATGATGTACCTAGGAAGAATTTTTCTCCTTTCTCTCCACTGATTTTGACATACTTTTAAAACAAAAAAAGCTACAAGATTTTTCTGTCCATGTTCATATAATATGTGCAATGAGATACTTACGCAGAAGATTTTCCATCATTCACTGTAGTATCATTTGACAACTGTCAAAGAGAGAAAATAAAAAGCATAAATGAATGACGGCTAAACAAATCACTAGCAATTCAAAAAGTTTTTGTTTTAAATATATAACCTTCTTTTGCCTGTTCACCAGCTGTAAACTCCAAAGGACAGTTCTGGTTGTTTATCCACTGCTGGACTTTGGTCTTTTTTTTTTTAGAACCTGAGTGTTGCGTACACATCTGTTCAACAGATCTGACTTAACTGTATGAAAATTGTTGGTTTCTTGCCTCTCAGGCAGATGCACTTCACCTTCAAACAAAGCTCCCAGTTAGTCGACTTACAACATGCTAGTTGGGGAGGCAGTGGGTCTATTCCCCCCCCCCCCCCCCAAAAGTTGCCCGGGGACTCACACTGCGAATTTATGTAATGAAGTAAAGCCAATAAACTCATATATATTTAGCCTTGCAGATTCACACAAATATAGTTATGTGTGGGTGTATATATAACCTGGCTGCATTACTTACAGAAATTATACTGTAATAATAAGTGCAAGCCATGAGTAAGTCTACTGTTAAAATAACAAAGACAACAAGTAACATATTGTAATAAGTAAGTACTGTTTTAATAATACACTTTGAAATGAAAAAAGCTGGAACATTTTACGAAGTCTAGCCCAGAAAGAGATTGACTTCCCTTGCCATCCATGGCCCATAAGGTCACACGACCTCTCCTAAAATATGGCTTGATTTGGCGTTCTCTCTGCATATTTAATATTTGTAGGAGATTATGCTGTCATGAGTCTATTTCAGGTGCCTATGTACAACTAAAAAGAACTGCAGGGGGAAAGCTGTACACATGTAAGCAGACCAAATTACATTATCGGGAGGCTTTTAATTATTCAGCATGTCTGAAAATTCATGACAAGCGGATTAGGCTAAACTGAAATTTTTGTTATTTAAATGGACATGAAAAAATGCTGACGGAAAACAAATTGCATTCACAACAGAATTTTGCCACATTGAATATCGCCTTATGCAGTCTGCACTGTACTGTGAAGTTTCAGGATACAAGACTGCTTACTGACAGTTTCTGGAATTAATTTTAAATGAGGTGCCCCTCTGGCTAATGCCGGGCTTATCAACAGTATGTATTTTGGGGTAGATACTGACTGCAAAATTAACATGTACATTATGGATTAGAAGATGACTGAGAAAGAACAAAAAGAACAACCCAACTGTTATTCAGAGATGACAAAAGCTGTTTGTAATGTATAACATGAAAACAATAAGAAACATTTACTTACTGTAGGAGTTTTGAACAAGTTGTCCACACCAACAGGGCTCACAGGAATCCCTTTTATCTTTGGTGTTTTCAACAGCCGCTTTACTCCTCTGGGACTGACACTAACTGCTATTTTTTTGGATGTCTTTATTAGCCTTCCAACCCCTGATGGACTAACTGGACTAGAAGCACCTGATGAAGTGAAAAGTTCTTTCACCCCAATGTAATTAACTTCTTGGCTGTGTTTCTTCAAGAATAGTTCCCTGACACCAGTGAGGTTTGTACTTTTCCTGCCGCTGTGGCCAGATTTACGATTTGAAAGTGGAGACACAAACATTTCATTTGGTCCGTTGGGAGTATCTGGAATGTCCGCGTACAAAGTACTTTCATTCACAACTGGTTCTGTAAACATTTCAGAGAGTCCTGTGAAGCTTGTATTGCCTAAAGATTTTCTGGAAGCCTTGCTCTGTAACAAGAAAAAGGTATAAAAGTGTTATCAAATTATGCATACCCCCTCTACTTTAGGATGTGAACTAACAGTTTCTTTTACTGAAAAATAACCTTTTAAGAATCTTAAAAACTGATCCTTTGCCAATCTGAAAAAAAAAAACACACCTCATCATCTCTGAAACTTTACCTAAGAAACTAAAGGAAGAGTTAGAAGAAATTTGGAGTTTTGGCTAGTTTATATAAAAATTGATAGGCGGCAAACACCAGACCAATGAGCCAAAAAGAATGAAGACCACTGCTGTTGTCTAGTAGCTAAAAATTATTCTTTTATTCACTGTTTCCAGGAAAAGAATATTCTACGTTGAGAAATACAAAAAATCAACTGCTTACCTTGCTCTTGGTTTTGTTGACTAAACCATGTGGAACAAAGCCATGCAATAATTTTTAAAAACGTGATTTTTCACATCCCATTATATTGCTTTCCATTTTTTATTTTTTCACACCCAGTCAGGAGGATTCCTAGTCCGCTACATGTAGGGTTAAAAGTACTTTTCTGAAGCAAGTTAAAGAATGTAAATATCTAGGAAGTATATTCTTGGAGGACAGGAGAATTGATCCATATCATTATATTTCCAGTTTTTAAAAAATAATTTTTCATACGCAGCCAGTAGAATTCCTAGTCCACTTCATATTGGGTTAAATGGTACTTGCCTGAAGCAAGTTAAAGAATTCAAATATCCAGAAAGTAATCTTGGAGGACAAAAGAATAGCCCAGGAAGTTAAAACAAGATGCCAATGAGCCAGTCCACTTGTTACCAAGTGACACCAAAATTAAGCCATTCAAACATAAGTATGACTGCCAAAACACATATTATAAACAGTATATTTCTACCAGTGCCAGACATGGACACTATCAATAGCTGACCTACATAAAATTAACACCTGTGAAATGAGATGCCTGAGAAAAGCCGCCAACTTAACCATTGAGATAAAGTTAGAAATGATATCAGACAGAGGGAACAACGCCTTGCAGCAAAGTCACTAAGAAACAGATTATCAAATGGTTTGGTCATCTAGTAAGAATGCAGTCAGAACAACTACCAATGCAAGCACTACATATGAAAAGATCAGATGTGAAAGCAAGAGGCCAGCAGGAAGCTGTCTCCTACTGAATGCCGTGACAGCGTGGGCGAGAGGGAGGCACTAGCCATTTTTTGGGCAGTAGGGAAGTTTACCCAATTTCTATATGGCAGTCACTTCTTTATCTTGACAGACCATCGTCCACTCGAAGTCTTGAACTCAGCCCCCATCAAGAACTCACGCATATATTAAGATGGATGATTTTTCTTCAGACGTTTAACTCCAGTTATTTATCGCCCAGGAAAAGAAAATGTCTTGGCCGATTTTTTGTCGCGCACACGAGATGCATTGAAAAGGAATTGATGTTTGTTTGTTGAATTTACATGATATTTAAAATGCATGCTGTTATGAAAAATAATTTGGATAACAATAATGATGTTGATAATAATGCTTAGTGAAGTCAGGAATCTATATTTTGCATTCACCTTAGTAATGTATTTATGATATATTGAGACGTGAATGTTTGTGTATTCAAGTGTTCTTGTTTGCTCTCTCGTATTGGTGCTGTTTGCCGCGACATGACTCCAGTTTTCCGACCGAGACTACGACAAGTCCTAGTGCTCGGTCGTCCTCGGGGAGGGGGGAAAAAGCTGACGCGTGCGGATGTGCACCAGAACGCACCAGTACGGAGTGAGAAAATAAGATGTCAAAACAATACATAACGTTGTGAAGGTATTGTTGTCAAAGGCAGTCGATGTTTATAGTCCGAAGGAGACGGACGTGTGGATCCTTGAGGACGCTTTACCCCAGGATCCCACGGAAGCAAACGTTATATAAAGTTGGATCCTTGGGGACGTTTTACCCCGGGACTCCAAGATAGACCTCAGCAGGATGCTGGTGAATGTTACATTTCGGCAGTAAGCCGGTATACCTTCATTATTTAATTCAGACGGCTGAACTGAATACAAAGATGATTGTCTGGCTCTCAAGGTCGGACTGCGACCTATCGTGAGGACATATCCGTCCATGGATGTACGAGCGAGCTTTGGTTGATGTGCTTGATTATTAATTGCATATGTATCCTTTGTGTTGATCATAGCTGATCAATACAACCGTTGGAACTTAACGCATAGCGTTCGAGCTCTACCTTTTGAAAGCATTGAAGTAACTACTGTTTTACCCCTACTTGGCCTATTTCATCTTGGTACGACACACATCAGCATGAAGCGCCTACGCACGCCACAAATACCCAGTTAGATAAACATAGATGCAGCTGCAACCAGCTGTTATTTCAGTTTAATGACCACTGCCCAAAACTCGCTAATGATAGAGAAATGATTGTTGCGAGGCGTTTGGGCTACTTGTAAGATCAATCTAATAACCATGGTGCAATGACAGGGTCTCACCCAAACAGTAAACTAATCACAGCAGCATGAGACAGAAAAGTTTCACACCACCCTGGTATGGCAAAGGGGTGTTTGGAGTTCCAACGATACCCGGAACTATGTAGACTGCAGCATAGCTACTGTTAGGGTATCTAGTCAGGCAGGTCATAGGACAGAAGCCAGATAAAGACAGTCAAACGTTGTCTTGCTGCTTGACTGGAGGCTGCCAAAGGACAGGGGGAAAAAAGACCTTTTTAAGCTAATAATTGGATATGCACAGTTGCTTTTAATGTAATGACAGTCACATTTTAAATATGACAACCTGCAATAACAAGACAATAGAGCAGCATGGTTTAAAAACTATTCTCATTTTAAAGCAAAACATGCTAACTTTGTAAACCAATATTCTTCAGATTTATCAGATGCCTAGTTTCACTATAAAAAGTTGTTTATCTGGGTAGGCATACTATTCTCGGTGAAAGATCCAATCTCTTCCACAGGTCTGTTTGGCATGCCTCACATGTCCCCCCCAAAAAAAAAAACAGTCTAATACATACAAGACGCATTTTCTGTTCACTTGTGAAGACTGACAAAACACTGCAAATTTTTCTGTGTGGGTTCCGGGGTCTCTTTCTTGGGAAAAACGAATAAACCCATTGCCCATTTACCAAGAATGTCACAAAAGACGACTAATTAAGGGTGTCTTCTTCTAAATCTGCCTCAGAGATAAGGAACCAGTAGTCTGCAAAAAAATAAGCTAGATCTGTAAAACAGGTGTGCATGCAAAATTCACATTCTGGAACAAGACTAAAGTCCATCAGTGAACAAACAACCACAGCTTTCCTTATTTTCCCAGTCAGTGAGCACGAAGAAGACTGGAATCTGACTTAGAAATATTAGTCTAAAATATTTGAGTGACAGATAACACCCAAATATGCCAGGTAAATTCAGTCAAAAACTTCATTTAAATATTTACATGGGTACCATATTTTCAATTTGTGGTGTTATGGGTAGAGGTGATTTTGTACTTAAATTATCCAGCAATTACTGACATGTCTATAGTCCTAAACTAAATGCACTAATCTGGAAATCTGTAAAAAAAATAAAATTTAAAAAAAAGGGACATACCAAAGATACTTTTCTCCCTTTGCGTGGCAGCAGTTTTGGTGTCCTTATCGCTTTAAATTTTCTGCCCACGATGATTGTTGCTGGTGAGTCTGCATGACCTGTAGTTGGTGCCAAAGCCCTAGCCAAAGCTCTTGGTGTTTTGGGAGTCTTATGAATTTTCTGAGTGAAAAATTGATGGAAATATTCTATTAGTTTAGTGAAACAAGCAGGTATAAAATGTGCATGTTGAAAAAAAATGTGGTAGATAAATAATGAAAGATCAAAACTAAAGCTTCCGAAAGTGGTTAAAGAGTATTATATCACAGTGGGAGACGAATTTAAACAATATTACCTGTTTATAAGATTTGTTGGAGAAAAAAAGATAGTGGCCATAAAGTGACAAACTGCTCTGTAAAGACATGTGGGGTACTGGAGATTTTAACACCCCCTTGCGTGTTCTAGCATACCACTGGAAGACAGTGAGAAGGAGAGAATAGACCCACTGCTCCCAACATGCATGTTGTAAAATGTGACTAGATAAGGAATTTACTGAAATCAGATGTGCTGGGCATAAAGATGTAACTACCACAGCCTAGCCAAAAACAGACTACAAAATGACATGTCAACCGCCCATTTTAAAGGGCAAACACACAATATTTAATTTAGGCAACTATCAATGTAAAAGCACATCATTTTTTAAACTGCTGCCAGCCAACAGAAGACACTGTCCTGACAATATTTTCAGCACAGATTTTAAACAGAAATACTTCCTGCAAACACTGATTCTACTTTAGAAGGTAAAAACAAAGTAACGGCATTGTTTCTATAACTTAATCATTTTACAAATCTGGGTCATGAACTTTGTGGGAATTCCATAAGCACCCCCCCCCCCCCCATCCTTAACAAACAACGAATTTGCCTAGGTCATTAATGAACTTTTTAAAACATGTACACTTATAAAAACTAGGTCATGAGCCTGCGGAGCCCTTCGCCCAATATCCTTAAAACAAACAACTATTTTGCTTAGGTCACTAATCAACTTCAAAAATATGCATTTATCAACATTTTAGAAAATGTTTTTGTAACATAAAGAAAGAAATCAAACATGAATGTAGCGAAGCATGAAATTAACATATTCTACCTGATCCTTAAAGAAAATATGCATCGGGTTATTCTGCATGACCACACCACATGCTTAAGGGACCATTTTAATGTCACAATGGCTTTAAACAGCAATTTGGGTTACAATTACACCCCCACACTATATTTAATAAATATATTCATAAAAATGTATTATTCTACAATAGTTAGGTTAAATGTAAAGGACCCATTTCCATGCCATCAGATGAATTGGGCTTTTAGGGCTAGACCTACATTTTATAGATAAAACGCACTCAGTGGGTGATGTGGTCAACATCCTGTCGGTCGTCTTTACTTTCCATGACTGTAACTGGTAGCTATATGAGGCTAAGTGTACCTGGGAGCCAAGGTCATTTTTTAGGGGGGAAACTTCAGCTCAGAGAGTGCCTGAACACATGACCTTTGTATCCGCAGGTAAGCATCTAGCCACTACAACATGGCAGTTCCCATGTTAAATGTACTCTCCTTAAAATAAAATTATTATTCTTCAGATAAAAATATTAACAAAGCTGGGAGGCAAAATAGGACAGCAACTGCAGCAATTGAGAAATTTACTAATATAATCTCAGTCTAGTGATGTATTTTTAAGAATGTTACATTCTCAGTGTACATCCACTGGTAAGAACTGACACATTCAGCACTTGTGTGAATGGAGCATCCAGTCATGCATATATGCAGCAATATTCTCATGACTTGAATAAAACATCAAAATTTCTTTTTAATACAAAGTCAATGAAATGTTAAAAGTTAATACACTGCAGACCTGATAGGGAGAACTAAAAAAATTGTTATAAGAAATCCTCTTATTAAGATAAAAGAGTTCAAGCAAGAAAAATTGTCGAGGATAAACAAATTGTTCTTCACAACGGAAATTCACCTCAAGTGGTCTGTACTGTAATAGATTATAGCGTGCCCCGTGAGTTTCCATATATGGGGGAAAATATATTATCTACACCAATACCAGCATAACTCTAGTTGTGCTTAGTGGAAGACACACATCAAAATGGATACCCTGTAGATTTACTTAATGCTTAATCTTTTTTGAAGAAAAATGTAATACCTTATTTAGTTTTGGTGAATTCCTTTGGGCGGCTGGTTTAATGGTTGTCAGCCCAACAATTCTGGCTGGGGCCGGTTTTTGCACACCAGACTTCACAATATCAGACCATGTTTTTTTGGCAGGTGTTTTTCTGAATATGCTTGAGGCTTTATTTTTAGTGGATGTTGGC
Source organism: Candidula unifasciata (assembly GCA_905116865.2). Classification (NCBI taxonomy): domain Eukaryota; kingdom Metazoa; phylum Mollusca; class Gastropoda; order Stylommatophora; family Geomitridae; genus Candidula; species Candidula unifasciata. The sequence continues at coordinate 52,404 of CAJHNH020000877.1, read as the reverse complement.
GTCTGCACTTTAAATGTGGCGCGTTTAGGGGTCAGGCCATGTCCGTGAATTGCCCTCAGAGCAACTACCTTTTTGAAATCTTGTGGGGGTGAAATAATTTTTTCGGCAGGACTGTTTTTCATCGCTGGTGTTTTCTTTGCCGAGGAAGGATGTTTTTCAGATGGAGGTCGCCCAACTGGACGTTTCACTGATAAAGGCCGTCCCACAGGGCGTTTCTCTGATGAAGGCCGTCCCAAGGGGCGTTTCTCCGATGAGGGACTTTCTGCAGGTTGTTTATTTTCTGTGAGAGGTCGCCCCACAGAGCGATTCTTTTCCGCAGCTGAAACCAAAACAGGAGTTTCTAGAAACCTTCTTGGAGTCTGACTGTACCTCTTCGACAGAGAAGGCTCTGGTGTAGCACTAAGAGGAGATTTTTTTGGCCCAGACTTGTCACCGCTGTTCAAACTTACAGAGACTGCACTGTGCATTGAAATGTCCGGGGTGCTGAATAGTGTAGAAACTCCTGAAAAACTGACATTAGAAGATTCTGCTCTTGGTGATATCTTCTCATTGACACCTAAGAGAGACACTTCCTGTACTTTTTTAACACCAGGTGTTTTCACAAGAGACTTCAAACTAGACGAGGAGCTCACCCCATCGTTACTTTTTCTATTTCGTGGTGTCTTAACCAAGTTACGAAGTCCAATGGGACTGATTGGGGAGACAGGAATATGCTTCACTTTTGGAGTTTTCATTATTCTTCTCAATGCAGCTGGTGAGATGTTTGCAGCCTGCTGGTGTTTTGGTGTCTTGAAGATTCTTTTAATGCCAACAGGACTCAGAACCTCTGTAGTGGTGTATACTTCTGTTCTCTCAAATGTCAGTAAAGTCTGCCCCTGGTTCGAGGTGGCTCTTCCTGCAACAGCTTTAGGGCTAACTTGAGAAAACAAATCCTGTGATAGCATTGGTGATGTGGACAGTTTTCTTGCTTTGGCAGAAGTGTTGGCATTTGGCAAAACATCACTGCCTGAAGTATTCAATGGTGTGTTCTTTGGAGACAAACTTGCTCTAACTGATAGAGATGTTTGAAGAGAGATATGACTTTGCAGGCGTAATAGACTTCCTAAATGAAGAATCAGATTTTGACTGGGATGGAGGCCGGCCCACAGGGCGCTTTTTTGCAGAAGAAACAGATGCACTACCTCTGGGTGAGATAGATGTTTGGAACAAAGAATTGTTTGGCAAAACACTACCACCTGACATTTTAAATGGTGTGTTCTTTGGAGACAAACTTGCTTTAACTGATAAAGATGTCTCAAGAGGAGAATTTGACTTTGCAGGCGTGATAGACTTCCTAAATGAAGAATCAGATTTTGATTGAGAAGGAGGCCGGCCCACAGGGCGCTTTTCTGCAGAAGAAACAGACATACTACTTCTGGGTGAGATAGACGTTTGGAAGAAAGAATCATCTGGCAAAACACTAACATCAGACATTTTCAATGGTGTGTTCTTTGGAGACAAACTTGCTCTAACTGACAAAGATGTTCCCAGAGGTGAAGAAGACTTTACAGGTGTGACAAACTTTCGGAATGAAGAATCGGATTTTGACCTAGATGTAGGCCGGCCTACAGAACGTTTTTCTGCAGATGAAACCGAGAAACTTCTTCCAGGTGTCGCAGAGCTCTGAAAAGACAAACTTGACCTAGAGGGAGGTCGGCCCACAGAGCCCTTTTCTGCAGATGAAACCAAGAAGCTTCCTCTAGGTGAGACAGACTTTCTGAACGAAGAATCAGATTTTGATCTAGATGAAGGTCGCCCTACAGAGCGTTTTCCTGCAGATGAAGCTGACAAACTTCTTCTAGGTGTAACAGAAATCTGAGAGAGACTTGCCCTAGATGGAGGCCGACCCACAGAGCGCTTCTTTTCTGTAGACGAAGTGGGTGAACTTCTTTGGGGTGATTTAGGAGAACTTGCAAAGCTAGAGTTTCCAGACAATAAAGGAGAACTACCTTTCTCTAACTTTGTATTCGGAGACAGAACTCCCAGATCTGGTGCTGAATTTGTTACGGCATGGCTCAGTAGCTTTTCCTGAGTCAGGTACTCTATGATAGAGGTACCATCGTCTTCCAGTTTAACCAAAGTCTGAGTATTTCTTTTGTTAGCAGGTGACAGTTTTCTTCCTGGTGAGCCGACAGCTGAGGTTTCATTCTCAGACCCACCCCTGGGAGATCTTCGAGAATCTGATTCATTAAGTCCAGATTTAGGGGACTGTAGTTTTGAACGATCGGGACTTGCAATCGCTGGAGAAAAAGCTTCAGTGTTTATACTGACTTCAAACACTTGTGAGGAGGATGGTGTGGAAACTACTTTGATAGGTGACTTAGTGCGGGGAGACAAACTCTTTCTTCCTGGGGATTTAGCCTTTAACAAAGATTTTCTTTCTTGTTTAATAATCCTGCTTGGAGTTGCTCCCTTTTTGATTGGAGTTTTAGGAGGTAATGTTTTGTCAAAATGTTCAGGGCTCAGATTTGGACCAAAAGAGACCCTTTTTCTCTTTGCACTGAGAAAATCAAAGGCAGTAGATTTCCTTTTATTACCAACTTGCACAGATGGAGTCGCAAAACCTGAAACATAACAACAATAATATTAATGTAACATAAGTTACTCATGTTAATTATAAACTTTACTTCCGATGCGTATTTTTTTTAAAATGCACACTATGTTTTATCATACTGTAAAATATAAGTGTCAATTTATTATTGGGAAAAAACGTGAATTTTTTTTTAAAATAAACAAAACTGTCCATAGTGTATGTAATGAGACATGCCTAACCTTGTGTCCTGACTTTTGTTTGCACCTGGACAGGGCCTTCCTCTGTCTCAAACACGGGCACTGAACGTCGTCTTAGATCACTTATAGTCTTCCGAAGGCTTCCTGGGGTCTTAGAGTAGGGACTGCCTGGATTTTTCTGGAAATAATCATGCATACATAAGTACTAATTTTTTTAAATAGGTAAACTGATGGATGGCGCTGTTAGCTTTACTTTACCTAACATTTTCTTGTACCAATTTTAGGATAGGCCGACATGAGGGCCAAGGTAAATTTCCCACAAATTCACTTGGTAAGACATAAGACCTTTAAGCGTCTGTATATATGTTTCTCAAAAAGTAACGTTAATGCAGGGACATACAACAGGAGTCTTGCATAAGGTCCCGTAAAACGAGAACAGTGTAAGGCTGGTGCCTGAGTGTTGTACGGAGTGTCTCCTTATACACTTCATGTCAAACTAAACTTTCCCTCACGCCTGTGACCGAAATCACAGTGCCACGTTGTTAATATCAACAACTATGTTTCAAAAAGAAGAGCAATTGTAGTTATTAAGCACAACTCCGTGTAAAAATATGTGTACACTAAATATATTTCTCTGAGCAACTGCTCTTGTTCAGGGCTACCATAAATGCACATCACCACCAACATCCACTAAATGGGGACTCATAAATCTTAGGATATCTTGATTCTTGTAATTTGTTTCTATGGTTTATTACAAATGACCATAAGTACACTTGCCAGTCAATGACTGGAACGATAAACAGGAAAATCCTTGACATTACTGGCTTCAGCAGCGATTAATGAATAATAATTTTGAGAATGAAATCTGACAGTTACTAATTTGAATAAAGAATCCGCATCATAGTACTCGGGACACTCCCATAAACGCTCCACCACTATGCGAAGAGTTCCAATTATGATCGCCTTTCCTAATACTAAGTTACTAACAGAATCTCCTGTGTGGGTCCCGGGGCCCTATTATAGGGAAAACAAGAATAGGCCCACTGCCTACCCAAAAGCACGTCGTATGAGTCGACTAATTGGGAGCTTCCTTCGAACCAACAGTCTGCACACAAATGATTCAGATCTGTAAAAGGGATGCACACGCAACTCTCAGGTTCTGGAACAGGACTGCAGTCCAGAAGTAGACGAACAACCAGAACTTTCCACCAAAGTTTACAGCTGGTGAACGCAAAGAAGAAGAAGAAAACCGATATAATAGTATACAAAAAATAGCCAGGTGACCGGAATGTCTACAAGCCGTGACATAAAGTGCAAATGCTGAGATTTCTGAAGTAAAGAATTTAGTTTACAAGGTTTTTCCCGTGTGAGTTCTGGTTCCTATTGTGGGGGAAAACAAGAACCCACTGAAACCCCAAAAAGCAGGTTGCAAGAGTCGACTAATTGGAGGCTTTCTTTGAAGTCGGAGTGCATTTGGCCTAGAGACAAGGAACCAACGATCTGCATACAATTAAGTCAGATCTGTTAAACAGATGTACACTCAACACTTAGGTTCTGTGACAAGACTAAAAGTCCAGAAGTGTACAAACAACCAGAAAGAAAAGGAAGTAGAGGACAGCACAAAACAAGAATACCTGTCTAGTAGCAGCAGGTGATTTCTGAAATGCTTGGTTTACTGGTCCCCCTGATGGAATGCTTGACAATACACTGAAATCTTGAGAACTGCCTGGTGTAAGCGGTGCTTGGTAGAAGGCAGGTGGAGACATGCTAAAAGAATCAGGTGAGCTTGCCTTTTTAGCTGAACCATGCAACTGGCGTCCAGTTTTGGGCGAACTGAACTGATCATCATTTACCACAGCTACTGGCTGGCCAGAAACTTTACTGGCAGAACGAGGTGATTTTATGCTTTCGGGTACATTGTCTGTCCTTGGACTAAGAGGGGTCACTGGGGTTGAACGCTTTGAAAAACTTGAGTTTTTCTCACCACTTGCTGACAGCCTCGTCTGAAAATATAATATCAATGCTGTGTTTTGAAAGGTACCAAAAGAAAGGTTAAATACAGCCAGAGTGAAAACTGAATTTACAGACTTCATCCGCTGCAGTGTCCCACCGTGAACTGTGAGAACAAACAACAGAATATTTCTTGTAAGACTGTCTTATACAGCCTGTTAAGAATGGAATATTATCACAATAAATCAATGCAATACTTAAAGCTGTGTGGAAAAAAAGAAACTTAAAAAAAAAAAAAAAAAAAAAAAAAAAAAAAATACTAGAAATTTGCTGGCCCATGCAATTTAGTGATACGATCCAAAAAACTGAAATTTCATTTAGGCATATTAATGCTTTGAATTAGCCATTAGCTTGGATGTAATTTGACTACAGAAAGCAAACCTTGCAACAACAACAAAGAAATACCATACTCTGAGGAGCAGAAATTCTTCTTTTCTCCCCAAGAGGAATGAAAAAAGAAATATACTAAACACTCAATTAAATATAAACTAAAACCAAACAATAAAGACAAATTAAAGCCTTACCATGGATGCCCGTTTCGGAGTTCGTGGACTCTTGTACTTTGGCGATTTGTGAGGGTAAAACTTTGAATCAGTTGGGAACTCAAACCGGAACTTTCGATCTACTATGGTTATAATGTCCCCATGAGATAAAGCTGTCAAAGCCTCTGATAATGTCTTGTCATTGATGAGTGTTGAGCTTGCTGTACTCATGCTCTGAATAAACACCTGAGGGAAAATGTACAACAGGATCACATAAAGACACGTAACCAAAATATGTATGCTATAATATACATTACATAATGTTCTATATCAGGGCTATTCATAAAGTTTACTCAGGGGCCAACATTTTAAAAAATGAGGATCCTCATGAGCTAGAACTTCAACATAGAAAAATGTCCTTTGTTGTATTGCCCTGATCTATGTCAATCAATGACAAGCTAATTATAATTCTACTAAATAACACACTGGTCTGTAATTAAACTGCAACATGATCATCAAGTGCCTTGAAGGCTAGAATAGGCAATCACTGCCTCTCCATAACATGATTGACGATAGCATATATCAGTTCCATTTGCTCACTCTTCCATGCCATGACAATAGGGGGATTAGAATCTATTACTTTGCTTTTCTCTATCTCTCTTTCCACAAATCTTTTCAGTTGTCACAAAATGTTCAGCTTCTTTCTTCTCAGAATGAAGCACAAACACACACAAAATGATGACCGCTTTAAAAAAAAATTATAACCTGTCTGAGTCTTTGCCTTCTTCAAAACATGGATGGCCAAGAAATTTTAACTATTCTACTGTAAAAATGTGCTGATGAAAGCTCTATAGCCGCAATGTTCATGTTTTGTTTGTATTTGTTATATTGTGAAGTTTGCTAATATACTTTTCGTTCAGTTTTATATCTTTTTTTTAAATACTGTAAAACTAATACTAAATCTCCACTGGACACAAGATCCAATACGCAAATAAGACAAGAGACCAAGCAAGACAATTTATCAAAATTTTATCAAAAAGTGTCACTGGCACTAAATCAACCATGCACTCAGAATGGAAAAGACAAGACTTCCCTTTCCCATCAAGCCCTAGTATGGACACAGGAAGGGAAAAGAAAATGGAGAAGAACAAGAAAGACTTTACGAAGAATCATGAACGGGGAAGGCCATGGGCGTAACACCCAAGACCTAAAGCAAATAGCAACGAACCGCCGCCACAGGGTTCTACAGACATGAAGTGCTATAACCTCGGCCCTATGCCCAAGAGGAAAGACTAACTAACTGTAAAACCACATTCCTGGGGCTTTGAGTAAATTGTTTGACTTGTTTACTAATTGTTTAGGATTTATAGCCATAGGTTAACTGGCTCTTTATAGCATGCTGGAATCCTCTTTTTAACATTAACTGAAGGGTGTTTTTTTTTAAATAAATAAAATGCAATTTTTGTCTTTTCCATTCTTTTCTTTATGTGTGTTACATCTTCCATATGTTATATATGCGCCTAGGTTAGGTTTGTGCTTGTCCAAAAATAAAGCTATTGACTTCAACTGTAAACCATGGCGTGTATCTACCAATGTATGTGACATCATGACACTGTTAGTTATTTAAACATCTGCAAAACCTTTTTTTTTCTTTTCAAATTTGTTGGTTCTGGTTATATTTTTGTGTGTTTGGATGATCTTTAAATTGAATGAACTCAGAAAAGGTGAAGAAAATAAAAATGTCTAGACAAATACTGGTTTCAAAATGTGGGAAAAGCTGGAGAAATACTGGGCACATTTTGAAACAACATACTGAATATATTCTGAGATTAAACAGACAAAGAATCACACAAAAAGCCACTACAACAAGCAAAAAATGAACTAATAAAACAACATCTTAAAGAAATCCTATATTGGAAATTGATGATAAAGGTGGCCAAAAATGTTGGACCGGACTCCAACGGGATGTAGAAAATATTAACAGCCAAAGGGGCATTTAATTATTAGACAGCGACATTTGCACAAAGACAAATAATCACAAACAAAAGAGACAAACCCAGGTCTCCCGCATGATCCATGAGCACCTCCTTTATGCTGTATGTGTAAACGTGTTAAAACAGAATTGACTAGTACTCACATGCTCTTTTTCATCTACTAAAATCTGACACTGTGAAGTATCCACAGTTGGCAACTGTATCCTTATATCTGAGTCAAAACCTCTGTAGAATAACAAATACTAAGTAACAACATGTTGAAATCTGTCTCCACCTAGAATATTTAAAATAATGATAGAAATAACTTATCAGGCAATATAAGCAAATCTAGTGAGCCGCTGTGGTGTATCAGCTAGACCAGGGCTATTCAACTGGCAGCCCGTGGAGGTCTAGCAAGTGGCCCGCTGGTCATTGGCAGGTGTATTGTTTTAATGATCTTTATATGCTGGGGCTCTGGCATCTGGCCCGTGATGATCCCCATTTAAAACATTATGGCCTTGAGCTAGACGATCACCAGCGCTGTGGGTTCAAATCCTAAAAGAGCTGAAATTTTTTTTCTCCAAATATGAACCTGGCAGTTTCATCGAGCCTCAAATAGGTACCAGTTAATGTCTGTGGGAAGTAAAATCAACCAGCGCGATGATGACCACAGCACCCAAGTGCTGATTGGTCTATAAAATAGATGTATTGCTATTTGTCTATAAAATATATGTCTAGCCCTACCTATATGTCTGAAGGCATGGGGGAAATAAGGAACTTTTACAAGCAAATCTGAACATCTTTAATTTAAATGAATTAATAATATAATGGCATATTCTGTTGCGCAATATATTCTTTGCGTCATTTAAATTCCCAGAGGAAAATGTTTTGAATCTCAAATGTCAATACACAGATTATATCAATTTTATGCTTATGTGAGCAACCTTAAAAAGGAAAAGTGGTTGGCACATTGTGTTATGGTTTACAACTAGACTAATATCTGCACCTTTTGACCCAACACATCAGACATAGAAAGGACTACATTAGTCCAAATTTACGACATCAGTAACAGTGGATCTACTGCACCTCCTCCCTGTGCGAAACACCAGGGTATTCTTTCTGCAAGTAACAGAAGGCTAAACTTCAAATTAAGCAGATAAATCTACATTACTACATAAAGACTGTTTTCTCAATATGCACAAATGCACAAATTAAATTACCTTCCAAATACACAACATCTGGCTGTCAGCGGAAAATGTGCCCCATCAGTTCCATTGCGCTTGATGACAATCACTTTTCCATAAAGATGCATGATCTAAACAGCAAAAAAAATTATAAAAGGGTGATTCAATAGTCTTGTAACAAGACCGCTGGTTACTAAACACTTTAATCTATGAGAAAAATAAAAACCAGATCAAGAAAGCCATTAGAACACGTTCCATTCAAAACAGAATGCTGAAGATCCAGTCAACCCTTTTACACAAAATAAACATACCATTGTATTTTATTTAGACTGCAAAGTCAACAGCTGGCTGATGCAAACAAACAGCAATATCATATTTAACGTTATGATATACACTTCTTTCCCGACTTACACCTATGCGATTCATTACGACCAAAAAAAAAAAAAAAAGCCAAAAAAAAATTAGTAATGGTAGCGTCAAAAAGTTTATGAAACAAATGTATTTTTCTCATTATTTACAAAAATTACATGTACAAAGTTTAAATCTGCAAATCTCATGTACAATTATTAGTACCTGATTGAATAAAAATAGTTCTGTAAAATATAAATTCAACTTACAAAGAAGCAACAAGGAAATTGTAAGATTTTGCATGAAGAAAATCAGTAATAATAAAAGACTCATTCAGGAGTATTCCCAATGGCCAAATATAAAATCTAAAGCAGAACTGCAGAATTCCCTTTGCTAAAATTTTTAGAACTAATATCATTATGTTTTGGGACCCAAATATTATCTAAAATCATCATTGCGTAGGCTCATGTTTTACCAACTTACCACAAATTCACCAAAATCTCAGATTAGGTCAATGGTTTTGACTTGCCTTTCCCCATTCAAAAAGCATGTATTTATTTTACCTTCACTTTGCTTTCTTTCCATTTGGCAGTTGCTATCTGGTTATCAAAAAAGAGCAACCAAGAGGTTTTGAAAGAGGCGGAAGCCCAAAGACAACTTATCACCGACATCAGAAGGAGAGAGTCATCATTTTTTGGCCATGCCAATGTTATGAGAAGAGGGAAAATTAATAGAACACGTGACCACTGGAAAGATCTGTGGAAGGAGGGATAGAGGAAGACAACGAGAGAAGATGCTTGACAGTCTTGTTGCATGGCATGGAGGTGTGTCGGCACACGAACTGATATATGCTGCAGGAGATTGCAGATTATGAAGAGGCATGATCGCCCACGCCAGTCTGCAAGGCACCTGATGATGATGATATCTGGTTATCACCTCGAGTCCATTCCTTCCCAAAACAGATAAATAAATAACTATGTCTGGGAGTAAGAAAACACTCACTGAAGTAACTGTCTCTGCATCTAAATCTGTCTATCTAAAAATCTGAACATCTGTAAATCAAATAACTGTGAAATCATGATTACTAAACTGGTGCCATATTGAACTATTTTTATTTTCTCTGAGGCTCGTGCCAACTTTGGGCTTACCATCTTGAGAGAAGTAGTTGGTTACTTTTCTTCTAGGCATTGATCACAACTGGTCAGGTGTGATGATTGTCACTATTATTTTCACTATACTATTACTTTTACTATAGTAAGTATAGTGTGATGTGTGATCGATCCTGTCTATGGTTGGGGAAACTTGAGACCATGTCCAACAGTTTTATGTCAGCTGCTGCTCTGTTCTTAAGTTCAATCCTCAATAACTGAACTGCTCCCATGATGGACTCAGGTTACCAGACTGACAGTGCTAAACATGTAAACTGAAACTATAGAATAATCCACCCAAGAGTATTCAATTCCACAGGCTAGAGAGAGGAGAGAAGGAGGCAAATTACTTATCTGACAGGCCTGCCCCGCTACCCAAAAATCATTTCATTGTGTATGGTGACATGAATTTAACTATTTACTTAATTTACTTTCATATATTTGGGAGCCGCCGTGATGTAGCGGCTAGGCGCTTGTCTGTCGATCAGAAGGTCATGGGTTTGGGTTCTGAGAGAGGACTTTACTTTTGTGAAAAAAAATTCTAGGATCCAAAAGCGGCTCAGCTTTGCGGAGCAGGTGAAGTAACAGCGGCCGGTTTGATGCTGACTAGATCACCCCTTACGTGCTGATTGGTTATATAATAGTATACAGGCCTAGCCCTATAAATAGGTCCTTTCTTTACTCATTTTGAAAAAATTAATTAAATTATAATTAATTAAATGTAAATTAAATTAGACTTAGAGAAACAGCAGTCAAACAAATACGATCTCAAGTTGTTGAATGTAGAATTATTTAAAATAAAACGTCACTAAAAATGCACAGGTGCAGAGACAGATTGTGATTAAATTACTTATTTGCGTCAAACAAATGATGAAGTAATAATGAAGTAGTTTAGTAGTAGAGAGAAAATAAAGAAACTAAGGCGGGATCCGGAATTGGTTATTATTATTGTCGTCAAAGTCCAGTACTTAACTTTAAAAATTACATGCACAAATTTAACAACGCCAATAATTTACCTATAAACTGAGTCAGTTTAATAATATTAACAATTACGAGTGTGTAAGATTAGATTGGAACCCCGAAAAAAACAGGCTGATGGCGGTAAAAAAAAAAGCCATGCAATATCAATAAACATTACAAACAGCCACATAATAACTATTCTTTTCACATAAAATGCAGCATATGCATCGTAAATAAGGGATAAGATAAATGAAAACAAAATGTTATACTTACTGCCCTTAAAATTTAACAGAATATAACAATTCTTTTAAAAATCCCAACAACAATCACATTGTCCATCGAACGTCGCCGCCTCGGCTTCTATAACCTATTTACAGTTTGAATCGACCAAAACCAAGTAAAACGAACAAATTAGTTCCGTACTTATATCTTTCTAAGCCTCTAATAAGCATTATACTTGATAAATGCATCAATGTAAGTTTACTTCGTTTTTGCTTTTAAATTAAATTAAAAATTTTACTCAAACATTAATAATCAAAGTTTAATTGTAAAGGAATATATTTCGGTTTTCTATTTTTAATCCAGCGGAGTAATATCTGCATGTTTTCAAAAATCAAAGCAGCGCGCGGGCCAAAGCTATAGTGGATGGTCGTAAGAATTAGTTTCGTATAGGAGAAACTAGCAAGGCGAGAGATAATTTGATTACTTTGTTAATTTCATTTATTATATTAAGAGCTGTTTTACGACTCTTTAAAAACCTTATTTTATTTTTTTAAACAAACACACATCAAGCAATCCCGATGTGTTAACAAGCTAAAGACCACTTATCACAAACCCTACAAAGAGTCATCCATGTGTTCACTTTGTGAGAAGAAAGAAACTTAACCTGTGACTAGTGGAAACATCTGTAGAGAGAGAGAGACAAAGAAAAATATTCGGAGAAGATTCTTGACGGCCTATTGTCATGACATAAATATCAGATAGAAAAAAAAAACCACTGACATATGTGGTGGAAGATTGCAAGTTGCGGAGAGGCTTGATCACCAAGGCACTTGATGGTGGTTATTCTCAACCAGGCGCGGTTCCCCTAAAATAAATTAAGAAAACATTAGGGGGAGGGCTCACCACTTAGGCACAAATTTTGCGTCATTCACCCCGACCCCGATTTAGTCAGAAAATACTAAGGAACCCACAAACACGCCTTCCTCAGTACCTTATTAATTTTCTAGGCAAATTGTTGGGTTTGGGGGGGGGGGGGGGCACAAAATCCTTTTATAGTATTTAAAATATATTGTAATAGTTATTTGCCATTCAGCACATTGTTGTTATTATTGTTGAATAACAAATAAATGCAATGATTTATTTGAAATAATATGAAATTATAAGCATTTACTTTTCAAGACAGTTTATATACATGTTTACATGAGGTCTCTTAAGTATTCTGACAAAATTATTTATTTGGGAGAGATAAGTCATCCACCCCACCCCAAGGTTTCGGCATTTATATTCACCAAAAATAAGTGTTGTTTTGATCACTGGGAAGTCTATTTTATGCAATTTAGGACATGATCTTATGTCCTATCGTGTCCCCCAGATTCCCTACGTCGGCTTCGAGTTGCTACCAACTGCAAATATTCCAGCATCCTACGTATTAACTTGCTGGTTAGCTCTGGTTATTATATTTTTAACGTCTGTGACGGCGCGAGCCATTCCAGGAATAGAGAAAAAAGAAGAACGTCTGTGGAAACTGATAAATATATAATGGGACGAATTCGACAACGGCTAAGAAACAAACAATACAGTATATAATGCCTACTCACACACATTGAAAAGATAATTTACCTACCCTATAAAACTACTCAGAGCCAGAGGCGTCACATCCTAGAGGGCTCAGAGGCATAGGGGCCGCAACCTGGCTGTTCAGTCCCGTAACATAATATAACCCTTGAGCAGCTACGATAGTGGGGGTGTATCGATTGAAGCAGCAGCATACAAGCACCTTCTCTTTTTTCTGCTAGTTGAACACGTTTATAGTCTTCTTCTTTTTCGCGTTCACCAGCTGCACACTCTGGCAGAAAGTTCTGGGTGCTCGTCCACTACTGAACTGCAGTCCTGCTCCAGAACCTGAGTGTTGCGTGTGCATCAGTTTTACAGATCTCATTCTCTTGAATACAGACTGTTGGTTCCTTGCCTCTCCGGCAGATGCACTCCGACTTCAAAGGAAGCTCCCCAATTAGTCGACTCTTACGACATGCTTTTAGGGAGGCAGTGGGTCTATTCTTGTTTTCCCCACAATGGGGCCCCGGAGCCCACACGGGGGGACGTTTATAGTAATTTAGTTCTGTCCATTTCTTGATGTCTTCTTTCCCCAACTCTTCTTCGATTCTCTCCACCCCCTACCATCCCCTCCCCTCTTTCCGTGTTCTTTGAAGTACAGTCTTTGTAATCGAATCATGTCTCAGGATGTGTCCCAACCAAACTAGCTTGCGACCTTTCACCACAGCCAAAAACATGCTCCTGCTGTCTTGCTACTACATTTGTTTATTATGTATCTTACATGTCTAATAGTTTTATGTTCTAAATAGCTAATTCAGAAAAGGCTTCCACATCTTCTTCAGCTGGGACTGTGTACGTTGCCATATTAAGTATTGCCCTGATCTCTTTGGTATAAATGCTATGGATACATATTTGTTAGCCGAGGTTTAAAGGTTTCAACCTTTTCTAAATTGTTTACTCCTTTTATTTTATGTGTATGTTGGTAGGTAATTGATTGTCGTGGCCGTCATGTATCTTGCTTTTCTCTACATTAATTTTCGTGCCACATATAACACAGACTGTTTCTTGTTTTGTACTAAGTTCTTGAAATTCTGCATCGGAACCAGTGTGTGTGTTGTCCATCAAGATGATGATGACCACTCTTTTTCATCAAGTATTAGTACGAAGATGACTGATGAGGCCGATACGGGCTCGAAAAGTTCTTGGACAGTGAGGACAGGGAATGAGCGTTGTGCCAGGAAGGGGATCTCCTGCAGTCACCTTTCTGTCCATCCTTTTCTTAATCAGTCTTGCTGTTCTGTTTGCTTCATATGTACCCGCGCTCTTGTGTAGAGCTGTGCACGCCATGCATTTCGGTCTTGAGAGGCAGCCTCCCAATTGGTGTCATTCATTCCAATTGCTTTGAGTGAAGATTTCAAGGTGTCCTTAAAGAGTTTCTTTTGCCCGCCTTGTGAACGTGTCCCATTTTGCAGCTCACCATAGAAGAGTTTTTTTTGGGGGGGGGGGGGGGGGGGGGGGTGGGGGGGCTGTGATCTGGTATGCGTGCCACATGACCAGCTCAACGAATTTGATACTGCATCAGTAGAGTGTGGATGCTGGGCATGGCTGCTTTCTCAAGGACTACGGTATCAGGTACTTTGGCTTGCCATCTGATCTGCATTAGTTTTCTAAGGCAGACTGTGTGAAAGTGGTTTAACTTTCTAGCCTGGCGCTAGTATACAGTCCATATTTCGCATGCATACAGCAGTGTAGTTAACACAGCTGCTCTGTATACTTTAAACTTTGTCTGCATGGTTATGCCACTTCTGTTCCAAACATTTTTGTACAATCTGCCATAGGCAACGCTAGCCCTAGAGATCCTTGCATTTACTTCGTCATCAATTTCAATCCGTGAAAGGGTGCTGCCTAGATAAGTAAATTTGCTGACAACGTTTAATCTGTAGCCATTCACTGTGATATTGGGCTCGATGTATCTTTGCCCTGGGGCTGGCTGGTGCATGGCTACAGTTTTATCTTTGTTGATGGTGGGCCCAAAGTTTGTACAAGCATCGCTGAATTTGTTGATGTTGTGCTGCATATTCGCTTCTGTGTTGGCATAAAGGGCACAATCGTCGGCAAACAGGAGCTCCCTGATGGTGTTTGATTTAGTTTTTCTTTTTGCTTTCAGCCTCCTGAGGTTGAACAGCTTTCCATGCATGCGGTAATTTATGTCGATTCCAGTGTGAACATTTACAAAGGCATCAGTCAGCAGGGCTGGAAATAACAGACTGAACAGTGACGGTGCAAGCACGTAGCCCTGTTTGACTACGTTTGTGACGGGAAAGGACTCTGACGGTTCGCCGTTATCCTGCACTCTTGCTTGCATTACATAATGAAACCGGCGCACTATCTGGATGAACTTATGTGGGCAACCAAATTTCTCCATAACCCTCCACAGTCTATCTCGATTTACTGTGTCAGACGCTTTCGTAAGATCAATAAATGTGGCAAACGTTCCAATTCTGTTCTTTACATTTCTCTTGCAGCTGTCTAGCAGCGAAAATCATATCAACAGTTCCACGATCTTTTCTAAAACCACATTGACTTTCAGGAAGGAGACCTCTGTCGAGATGAGCTGTGAGACGACCCAGGAGAATCCCTGCAAGAATCGTCCCTGCAACTGAAAGTAGTGAGATACCTCGGTGATTATCACAGTACTGACGGTTTCCTTTACGTTTGTACAGGTGAATTATTACAGCGTCCTTAGGGTCCTGTGGGATGGTCTCACTCTCCCAAATTCTTTGAAATATCTTGTGAATCTGCTCAGTCAGAACTGGACCGCCCACTTTGAAGACTTCAGCTGGAATAACATCTGGACCAGGCGCTTTTCCATTGGAAAGGAGATGGATAGCTTTTATGGTTTCCTCTGATGTAGGTTGATCTGCCAATGAATCTTTGATAGGAATTTGAGGCAGGCGGTTGATGGCTTCATTGTTTAAGGATGATGTCTGGTTTAGTACAAAGTTAAAGTGTTCGACCCAGCGCTTGAGGATTTCTTTTTTGTCTTCGATAAGAGTCTTGCCGTCCGCACCAAAAAAGGGGAGCAGAAACTGATGGGGCTGGGCCGTAGACTGCCTTTAGAGAGTCATAAAAGTTTTTCATATCATGTCTATCGGCAAAGTTCTAGATCTCGTCAGCTTTGCCGTTCCGCCAGGAATCCCGTATTTGGCGAAGCTTCCGTTGGATGACCCTTCGTATGTTGCTGAAAGCATATTTCTTTGACGATGACTTTAGGTTACCAAGATGAATTTTATGGAGACGAAGTTTCTCTATCAGCGTTTTTCAATGTCTTCTGCGTTCTCATCAACCAGTCTTTGTGAGGTCTTGTGGATTGGCCCAGGATTTCCTCAGCAGTTGTGTAGATAGTGTCTTTCAGAGTAGTCCAATCAGTTTCCAAGTTCTCACCTAATTAAGGGTTGGACTGGAGACGATCCTCCAAAGTATCCACAAAATACTGTTTTACTTTATTGACGTTAAGACGGCTGACATTTACCTTTTTTTTTTTTTTGGCATTTTCACTCCCTGAGGGCGCCTTGGCTGTTGAATGCGGATGTTCATTTTGGACACAATGAGACGTTGGTAAGTCCAGGATTCAGCCCCACACATAGATTTGGTCACCCGAACATCTTGTCTATTTTTCCTTCTGACTATGACATAGTCAATAAGGTGCCATTGTTTTGAGCGGGGATGCATCCAGGATGTCCTGTTTCGAGTCGGGAGACGAAATATTGTGTTTGTGATTAGGAGTTTGTGTTTGGCACATGTTTGGAGGAGGAGGAGTCCATTGATGTTGCAGATGCCTACTTCCGTATTTGCCAATAATGCCGTCCCATGAGGCTGTGTCAGTGCCAACTCTAGCATTAAAATCACCTAGGATTATTAGTTTGTCTGCTTTAGAGACAGATGTTATGCTTTAGTAGCAGACCCCCCCCCCCACCCACCTTACCTCACCTCACCTCTCTAATATTTATGTTTTCTGTTCTTAGACTCTATGATCGGCATCTTAATTTGTGTGGTTTGGTGAACATTTTTATTATATCTTAAGCTGTCTTACTGCTGTCCTGTTTAAGACCCACATCAATTGACTCACACTGGTCCTGGATCCACTCTTCTTTTGCCATCCTAATTTCTTTTAATTTTTTCTATTTATTATTATTCTGCTACTGCCGGAATTTGCCTTTTATGTTTTTATAATGTCCCGTCACATGTCGCATACATTTAAGAACTATTTAAAAAAATGATTTCCCATGTTATTCTTTTTTTTTGCCAGTAGGCGCATAATAATAATAATTATTATTATTATTGCGCCTGAACAAAGCGTAAGCCCCCTTAACCCCCCTTCCCCCTCCAGAAATTTATAAGGGGATTGAGCTAAACTTGTCAATAATGCAAGATCCTTCGCAACTGATGAATTAACTGACAATATATATTTGGAATTTGATGCATTGAAATATTCCAAGCTCTGGTGTGTGGGCACATGTCGCTGGAGACGTAAACAAGACACGGGCAGCAGAAGATAGACATAAATGGCGAAGCCTTATTATTACTATATTAAAAACTCTTGTCTATCAGGATTTTTTCTCAGCATTCTGCTTTATGGTGGTGAAATTCGGTTACTCATGTTTTCTTTGTATAGTACAAACATAAGAAAGTGTCTGTCAATTCTTTGTCAGATGTAACTGAGCTGCAGCATAACAATGACCTCTATTGAACTCAAATGCTGAGCGCCGTATACCAAACCTGACATCTAACGTTACAGATGTACAAAAGAATAGTTGTTATTTCATGGAAACAAAAACAAATAATGAGGCTCAGAAATGACTTGAAATGAAAACATAGTTGCTGAAAGAAATGAAAAACAAAAAGAGACACATCTTTTAGATTATTTTAAAACGACTCTGGAGATCTTGGAAGTCAATCTGAAGTTGAAGGCAAGAAAGCAGGAGATAGAGAATGATTCAAGTGGGACAACATCAAGAGATGGACAAATAGCAGTCATACACAGCCAAGACAAGAGACGGAGTATATTAATGATCCCCAGGAAGGCTAACCCGGGCAAAGAAGAAATTGATCTATTGCAACTAAATTTTCTGTGGAGACGCACACAGAATTTTCGGATGTATTCTCCTTTTGGTCGAAAGGCGCAAATATCTCAGCCAATTGTAAACGGACACAAGAAGAAGTATTAAAGATATATTGCATCTAACTTTCACTGTGGAGACGGCACCAGATTGACTATTTGATTAATTGGCATCTCACTAGTACCGACGGCTTTGGAGGGAGGAGTGCATTGACAGGTATACTAGCCATATCCTAAAACGAGAAAATGCAGCCCGAAAGCGTAATAACATAACATAACCATTGACCCGACAGGGAATGGATGTACTAGCAAATAAAATCCGCCATCTTTATCTTCCGCTTGATGCATAAGTGTATGAAAACTTAGTCCTCTCCATTTCTTGACGTTGTCAAGCCATTAAGAAAGATTCTTCTTTGACCTCCCCCTCTTCAAGAAGAAGAAAGAAGAAACACAGTCTTTAGTATTATGGTAGCGTAGGTCAGAAATGCAGCTAGTCTAGGAAAAATACACCTTCAGGTTGGTCGGCGTTTCATTGAAAATGGCTATAAAGCTAGTATGTTTTCTTTCACCCTGTCCTACGTCCACATACTTGAAGTGGGTGAGGGAGACGCATTGCAATTGATTATTGGGGATACGCTTATCAAAGAAGTATTAGACAAACTGAACACATAAACGTAAGTTCTTACATCTGAAAATGTTTATTTTTATTTTTGCAATAAGCTTCGCAAGCATTAATTAAGGATATTTTCTCCAATAAGAGTTAAAAGACAGATAGAGAATAATTTCCAGAAACGGCCCAGGTCTTTGTTAGCTTTGTTTGGCTTTGACGTGAGGGCACCTGTTTCTGTAATTGTTTTGAGCCAGATAAGTTGCAAACATTTTCATTTACGTGTAGCGTATCTTTTTAGTGTAGTACATACATTTCGTGTTTTCATTTACTATATTACTTTTTATTACATCAATATTAAACTCGTCAGATAACGATTGATACGTTATGAATGGAATTTGACCTAAAAAATTAGCGACACTTAAGGATTTACATATTTCATCTATGATAACCAATTGATTATGTGCTGCATAAAAAAGCAAAAATATACATTGAAAATTAAATGATAACTTTATATCCAAATTATAATCATACAAATTTAACATAGTATTTATTTTAATATATCACACATGGCTACTGAGATTATTTAATATACTGTAGCGTCATATTGAAGTATGTCTATAATAATTATTAATATCTAATAGGATTTTTTAAGAAATGAGAATTAGAAAAGAAAGATGAGCATGACAATAAAATTATCTTTGCTTAAAAAAATTGAAAATGGTTGAAATAATTGTTGATAAATATTATTAGTAATAACGGTTCGTTGAAAATGGCTTTCAAACGGTATAAAGCTGGTATGTTTTCTCTCGCCCTGTCCTACGCCCACATACTTGAACTGGATGAGGGAGACGTATCGCAAATCTCTTCCCTAGAAGGACATCTGAGCCATTCTCCAGGATACGCTTACCAAAGAAGTAAGAACACATTAGGGTAAGTTTATGTCTGAGAGAAAAAAAAAAGTCTTCTTTCTTGTCACATTTCATGATGTGCATTTGTGTGTGTGGTTTTGTCATTGTTTTTACAGTGTCGTAGGCAAGTGCACGATTTCTGGGTCGGGCCCATTTGTTGAGTCCGTTGACTCAGCCTAGCCTGCTCAGTAGAAGGCGTTCTTTGCCTCACTTTTGAGCTAATTCAACGCTTGCTGGGACCTACATCTTGTGCTGTTTCCTCTGTCAGTCAGTGCAATATTTTTACGTCTAGTGGCATATTGATTGAGTAAATGAAATGACAGTTCCTAATGACTTAGTCCCCTATTTTTATTTAGACAAATCCATATTCAGATGCTGGCCGAACGATGTAATAAATTAATCACTATAGTATAGTGGTGACAGATACCTCCAACAACATTTCTTGGAGTTAATTGTAAACTTGGTCAACCTGTTTAAATATCTAGGCTGCTATAGGTTTCAGTTTCTGAAGCTATCACTCACTGGGCCGGTTGGCGAGTGCCATTATGAGTCACATAGGATTCACAGTTTCCCCCCCTTTCATTCCGTTTTAGACTAATTACTAGACACTATATCAAAATAAGTAGTGAGATTTTATGTTAGTGTATTGTTTTCTTTTGCCTTTTTTTTCTAACGGAGCATAGGCACACAACCAGCTGAGTGGTTTTTAAGATAAGTTTGATTTTTCAACTGTTTTTCCAAATGAAGAGGTACAGGGTAGCCAGGAGTATAGAAAGGAAGAAAAAGAAGTACCATTATCTTGTCAAGCCTTCTTAGTCCATTTTTCGGCTATCCTCAGAATAACGGTCCAAAATTATCGATGCTGACCCTAACAGGGCCTCATTCACATGTAAATTGTGGACTTCCGCCACCTCGAGAGTATCTCCCGCTACCCGCGGCGCGGAGTGGAGCTAAACTAGATGGCTGGGACTCATGAGCAAATAAAATGAAGGAAGCTGCATGAGATGCGGTACATGCTGTTCGTGAGTCTTAGCCATCTAGTTTAGCCCCGCTGCATGCCGCACGTAGCAGTGCGGGAGATACTCTCGGTGGTGGCGGTAGTCGCCTGAAGTCCACAATTTACATGTGACTCAGGCCCTCTTAGGGTATATTTTCGGCCTCGATAATTTGCTACCATTATTCGTAGGAAAGCCCATTTTTCCTTGCATGGGTTTTGGGGCTCTATTTTTTGGAAGGAAAAAAAAAAGGTTAAACCCAGTGCACCTCTAATGAGCATGTCGTAAAAAGTGTCTAACAGAGGTATTCCCTTTGAAGTTGTAGTGCATCTGCCTGAGAGGCGAGGAACCAACAGTCTCCAAACAATTAAATCAGATCTGTAAAACATATGTGCATGCAAAACAAAGTTTTGGAACAAGATCAAAGTCCAGTTGTGGACGCACAATACAAACTTTCTGTCAGAGTTTACAGTCAGTGTATCCTAAGGTGTGAAGCAGCTGATGATACCAGTTCTCTGTTGGTTTATTACTTCTCTTTGGCTTCTTGCATATTGCTGTTGTGGAGCCCTGTTGCTGAGAGGTTAGTGAATGATCCTCTTAGGGTCAGATTTCCGTGGCGGTAGGTTTTTAGACAGTAGTTTAAGAGTTGGTCAGTGGAAGAGATTGGGTCCTCACCACCTGATACTTCCAAAAACAGAGGGTGCTGTGTAGCCAACCTTCATTATGGAGATGGTACAACATTTAAAAGCTTTTATCAGGCCTCACATTCCAGAAAAAATAGTCAAATAGGCAATATAATTGCTCTCTTCTATAAAGACTTTTCCTGCCGTATACAAAATTACATCTTTCCCAGTAAAGACAGGTGTAAGACAGGAATGTGTTATGTCATCTCTCCTCTTCAACCTTGTGGTTGATTGGATACTAAAGAACACAGTAGACAGGACATTGAGAGGCATACGATGGACTCCATTCACCATGCTTGAGGACCTTGATTTTGCAGATGATATAGCACTCCTATCACATAAACATGAACATATACAAGAAGAAAGTAACAGACTACACAGCACAGCAGAAATGGTGGGACTGAGAATCAATACAAAGAAAACTAAGATCATGACAAGCAGTCCAAACCAACAACCAGTGACCATAAATAACCAAACTCTTGA
Source organism: Candidula unifasciata (assembly GCA_905116865.2). Taxonomy (NCBI): domain Eukaryota; kingdom Metazoa; phylum Mollusca; class Gastropoda; order Stylommatophora; family Geomitridae; genus Candidula; species Candidula unifasciata. Next base: position 30,956 of record CAJHNH020000877.1, on the reverse strand, counting down.
AAATGAAGAACATTTCACATATCTTGGCAGTGTGGTGTCCCTACTGGGAGGGACTGAAAAGGACATACAGTCACGTCTGAACAAAGCTAGAGCTGCTTTTGGAAGGATGAGGCAAATCTGGAAATCCAACAGTTACTGCAGAGGAACGAAACTCCCAACTCTACAAGAGCATCATTTAGCCAGTCCTTCTTTATGGAGCGGAATGCCGGAGAATGATTAAAAAGGATGCACACAAGCTGTCCGCCTTCCACCACACATGTCTACGTAGAATTATCAAAATTTTCTGGCCAGATAAATCTCAAACACTAAATTACTTCAAGTCACAAACCAAAAAACTTTAGACAGTATGATAACCAAGAGATGGAAATGGCTTGGCCATGTTATGAGAATAAATCCTGATTTACCTGCTAAAACAGCTCTCACATGGACACCAGAGGAAAAGAGTAAACATGGGCGCCCAAAAACAACATGGAGATGAATGATGGAAAGTGACCTGAGTGCGGCATCTTTGACCTAGAAAACTGCACTGAAGTTTGCACAGGACAGGAAAGCATGAAAAGTCCTCTCTGAAGCCTCATGTGCCACTAGACATAACGAGAACTGATGATGGGATGATCAGGCCTCACTCCTTTTTAGCTGCTGTTTTTATTGTCTGGCCGCGGTCACAAACTCAGTCATCACATTATATTTCTTGTAAGTGTTCAGCCTGTCCACTATTACTATATGCATGGTTAGTTTTAAATTACAGTCTTACTGTTCTTTGGCTTTCTTATGGACTATGTAATACTAAGGTAATATCTGTAACACCTGCATATTTAAATAGCATCGTTAGTTATCTAATCGTAGCTTGCACCATAAATGATAGTGTTAAAAAATATCTTATTCAAACAGGCGCTGTGACACTTATTTGCTATGTGGCATTTAAATGATAATTGAATGACAATGAAGCTCAGAAGTACGGTAAAAACACCAAAGCTGACAGCTATCAGCCACAGGTAATTTTTGTTTTCTCTTTTGTATATATTTTCCAAATGAGGCTATGTAGATCTTTATCAGTGTCATCAATTTTCACTTCTGTCTTCAAACGTTTTGGGGAGAAACTGTGATCTGTTGCCTAATGGGCAGCAGTGGGTATTGACATTCCATCTTGATGTAGTTTTCACATCAGATCTTTTCATATGTTGTGCTTGCATTGGTAGTTGTTCTGGTTGCATTCTTACTAGATGACCAAACCATTTGATCTTCTGTTTCTTAATGAATTTGCTGCTTTTACAGTCTGCCTGATAATATCATTTCTAACTTTGTCTTGGATGGTTAAGTTGATGGCTTTTCTCAGCGTCTCATTTCACAGCTGTTAATTTTACATAGGTTAGTTAGCCTTTAATAAAGTCAAAGTCTGACAGTGGTAGCAAAGTGTTGGTATAAATATGCTATATAGATGCTCTTTAGATGCAATATAGATGATTAACATTATTGTTTTGGAGGGAAAATGACACAAAAACTTTGGCATTGTATGAGATCAGGGTAGACAGTTAATGTTCTTTGGTCACATAGAGACACATATTCTTATAAAAGAGTTTGCTGGAGAGTTTGGTAGAGATCATGCGAGATGAAGGTAATGTTATGTATGGTTTGCCAACATCATGAGATAGACTGGAAGGAAGCCAGTATGACTGAAGGTTGACCTTGATAAAAACAGCCAAATACCTCTACTTTTTTAATTTCAATTTTTCTCCCCAAAAAAATCTTCCTTAAAAAAAAAACACAATTACATTTTATTTAGGCTACACAAAAAAAACCCCATAACAATTTGGTTTATGGACCAAAGCAATGTGGAAAAATAATTTAGTGGGTTACATCTCTTTAAGCTTTAAAAAATATTTAGCATGATCTGTTCCTGACCCTGTGAACCGGCCGCCTTGTAACTGATGCGAAATTCTGATTGCTATTTTTAGCAACAAGGCTCATTCCTGATCATTCTAAAAAGCTGCCCATACAAAAAAAAATTTGAAGCAGTGCTGTTAGCTGGAATTCTTGTAAACAAATCTGGGGCACACAGTGGAAGTGCTGGGTTTTGTACTTTTTGGGATGAGAGAGTTAAAGAAAAAAAGACATAGACGGACAGATTAAAAGAGGGGTAGAGTATGTGAAGGAACATGTGAGACAGATGGAGAGAAATAATCAGAAAAAGTGAAGGTGAGAGAGCAAAAGAGGCTGTAGCAGATATCAGGAGAGGTAGTGACCAAAGGAGTAGAGGTTTATATTAAACTCAAGTGAAGTACTGTTCAGTTTGCATTTTATTGCACTACAAAATATTATAATTTTAATATTCCTAGGCACACTTGGCTGGACACCCCCACTACTATAAAAAGATAGCCCCCAGGTTATGATAGTCCACTATCACCTGTAGTCCACTATCATAACCATGTTAACACATATAACACTTATTGCTCACACAATCATCAAAGCTAGACAGTTAGAATGATGAAATAGGGACACCCAAGTCAGCAATGAAAATTTGTGCATGTAATTGGTACAATATATACATAAAATAGTGAATAGATCAACAAGAGTTCATTGAGTGGAGCTCAGGAATCAATGACACAACCCAGATATTGAAGCAGCCAGATCTTGGTTCAGGAGAGTACATGAGTTCATCATCGGTCTGATCAGGTGCTGTGGGAATAGAGCATGAAGGGTGAATAAAAGATCACTTAGCCCAGTTCGTAGGTCAATGCTCCCCTCAGTCCATGGTGATTCGACTGTAGTTGACTCAATCAGTAGTTGGGCCTTGATTTGATCAGGTACCAGCTGACTGTCACGAGCTAGGACACAGGAACTGCACAGGAGCCCACCAAAGCTCTTGGAGACAGTGATGCCCACTGCCGGTCTCACAGGTGATGACACAATAAATGCAGAAGAACCCAACAAAGCTCTTGAAGACTGGTTCTCTGGATTGATGACATAGGTGTCTGCAATTGTCCACTGGTCCTGGAACTCACAAACAAGCTCTTGCCATGTTGAGGTAGTAGCACAACAAACAGGACTTTTGGGATACTTTTGATGCACAGAATGGTATGGGTTAGTGATGGTTGGCTGGACTGTGATTCGTCTGCCTGATCTCTAATGAGGTATCATCCCAAGCTTAGGAAATCTTCCAAGATAGAAATGGAACTTTGAATGCGCCAATTTCTACATAGACTGTATGCACATCTTGACACTTTGGGATCAGGCGAAAGTGTGTTTTTTCAAAATCAAACTAGCGTCTCTAGGAAAGAAGTCCCCTGTATTCCTGCCTAAGGAGTAAACCGGTTTACAGGAATTTCTAAATAAAATACCAGAATTCGCCAACCTACAGTTGCAAGTTTGAAAATGAAGATTTATCAAAGCAACTAGAGGGTCTAGAAATTAATATTTTACTAGATAAAGGTATAGATCAATATAAGGGACTATATACCTTTCCGGGCGGGTTCAAGTTTGAAATTTGACTGTCTGCGAGGAAAATCAAGTCGCGACTTGTCCATTGTGTAGGGTGGCTGCTCACCTCACGACAATATCTTACACATTATATTAAAAGAAAATGTGTTCTGTATCCTTATGTGTGCTTATTATTCTTGCAGGAACTCAGGCATCATTGACAAACAGAAGGCAGCTGGAAGGCAGGTTAGAGTTGAGAAATCTCACAGCTGGGATACAATGATGAGCCTTATACCTGGCATTAAAAAGAGCAAGATATTTACTGTTAACAAACATTCCAAAAAGATTTCTACTCAGTCAGGTAAAAAAAAGCAGATAAAACATTCAGCAGCAAAGAAGACAGTTGAGGTGAAACGGGCTGGTAGAGGTAAGAAAATTCAGTGCAAAAATATCAAACTGGCATCTGGAAATGCTCATCTGTTGGATTTAGACTCCATCAGCAGCCCTACAGTTATTAAAAAAAGCAGAAGTAAGGTTGTTAAAGCCGTAAGCACCATCAAACAAAAGCCTGCTGTCTTGAACAAAATGAAACCAGCAAGTACATCTTTAAAGTTTCCAGGTGATGTTTCCAGAGGTAGTTTTTCTCTGTTTAGTGACAATGACTCCTATAGAACAGGAAATCCACTTGCAAAGAAAGGACGGTCAGTTGCCTCTCTTTTCGATGAAAGGCAGAGCATGCAACAACCTGACATTTACAGTAATGTCATTTCTGTTAACAGTACTTCTGATTTCACAACTACAACTTCAAGAAAACAGTTGTTTGAAGAAACAAAAGCCCAGGTTAAATCCTCAAAAACAATTAAAACTTCCTTTGCTAGTTTCAGATTTGAAAGAACTGAGAAGAAAGAAACAAATGACAGTAAACTGCCAGAAGAGTTTCAATCTGTGTCTCAAATTGTGAATTATGTAGCACCAACAAATAATATTTCTTCTAGGAAATCATTAAGACCTGCTAACACATCAGAAAGTAATAAAGTTACTGCAAACTGTTTTCAGAATTCAAAGAAATCAGCAGTTGTGAACAATAACATTGCATATAATAAAGCACCACAGCCTGGAACAACTAGTGCAAGAAATCATACTGGGTATGTGTTAAAAAACAAACAGGTTAGAAGTAAACCAGACAAAAGGGGAGCTAAACAAAAAAGCAGAGTTAACATGGTAGGAGCTACCAGAATTATTGGTAAAAAACAAACTCAACTGCTTGCAAAGAAGCAAAAAGACTCTCCAAGAGTTGTGAGAGATAGTAGATCAATGTGCAGTAGCAGACAAAAGCCGCCTAAATCTTCTAAAAAAGATATTCCTCGTACAACATCAGTTGCTAAGATAAGCAAAAATAGAATTGATGCTGATGAAAAGAAAACTATACCTGTAAATGTTTCTGAAATATCAATAAATGATCGTGAAAGATCACAATACAGAGCCACTAAAACCAGACCAATTAATAAACTGCCTTCACCGCTGACATTAAAGTCATTACAAACAGGCAAGAAAAAGCAGTTTGCTAGTCTTACAAAAATAACTGCCAAAGAATCTGGTATCAGGAAGAACAGAAGGTTGACATCAAGAGATTATTTACCTCAAAACAAGTCACAGCATTTAGCCGAGCTGTATGCACCATTACTTGCTGTTGGACTAACTCCCATACAGTCTCTTGTTAAAGCATCACCAAAGTCTGTATCGTCTTCACCAACTATTATACCTAGTGTTAATAAAGCTACAAAGCAAGATGCACTGCCACAGTCAAAGGAAAAGGCAGACCTGAATCAGAGAAGATCTCTTAGTTTTCCTCGACTGGCTACAGGGGATGTTTTTACTGAGTCTTACAGTAGCAAATTCACAAGCACACCCATACAAGCACGCCCTTCATTATATGGAGTAGAGAAAGCATCATCTTCAACTAAAACGAAAAGCGTTACAGTTCAAAGGCAAAAAGAATCTGCTGTGAAACATGCAAAGAAAAATGTTCGTAAACAACCAAATGTTGCCAGAATGAAGAAATATCCTAATAATAAAACTGTTGCAAGCTTGTCAATCAATAATAATAATCAAGAGACAATTACTTTGAGGAAAAATATGGACATTACAAGTGCTACATATTCTAAGACACAGTTTTCTACAGTGTCTGCATCAAGTCCTAACAAGTCTACCAAGAAAAATAATGCAAAGAAAAAGAACAGTTTATTGTCTTCAGTGGTGAATGAAGCATCAAAACCTCCTCCCTTTACTGTTGGAGAGAACTTACATAAAGCAGCATCTGAAACTAAAGCCAGGAAACTGCCCCTACCTGTTTCTCCTAAAACTGTGGCTACTGAGTCGTCAAAACTGCATAAGAGATTTCAGAATAATCCTATCAACATGCCTCCAAGAAAGAAACTAAGAAGTTCACCTCATCTGAAAAAAGATATGAAACTGGCATCCACATATAAACCAAAGTTAGTTTCCCATGTTGTGAAAAGAACTGAAAAACAGCATCAATCCAGACAAAAAATAAAACCCAAATCTAAACCCAAGTTACACAGAACATCTAACAGACCATTAGAGTCACCAATGAATATTCATTCACTTGCCACAGAAGTAGTATCTTCACAAAAACCACAAACATTTGTAAGAAAGTCTCCACAGAATGAAAAACAAATTAAACCTCTTCAGAAAAAGAGAAACTCAAAGGCACCTTCAAGTTTGTCTTCTTTGGCTAAAAGAAAAAATGCTAGCCTTTCAAATACTAGCACTGGTGCCAAATCTTCAAATACTAAAACTAGTGTAAAATCATTTGCTGTGCCTATATCACAAGTGGCAAAGGTAACAGATATAGCAAATCTTTCTGGCAGCAGAAAAGGGGTTCAGAGAGTTTCAGCCAATCGAAAGAAAACTTCCAGGCTGTCTGAGGGTGGGAAGATTAGAAAACCAATCCCTTATGCTAGGAATGTTGGGGAATTATCCCACAGAAATGTTGAAGATAATTTAGAACTGATAAACAATGCCTTTCTGTCGCAGGCTAAACTTTCTAAGAAATCTTTCTCTTCAGCGCTTAATAGGAGCCCAAAAGACCTTTCCAGAAAAGAAAAGATTTTGATTTTATCAAGGAAAAGAGGATTATTATTTCCTAATAAAGACATTGGGGAAAAGCCAGCACCCAAAAGAACAGGAAAGAGGAAACCTTTACCTGCAATATCAGTTAAAAATACAGCTAAAAATAGTGTAGATAGACAATGTCTAGCAGGGATTACAGCCAGCTTTGTTAAGACTGCGGATGTTCAGGGGAATGCCATTACTCCTAGACAAACAGAAACATCAAAGCCATTAAAGCTGATTAATAAGGTGATACAAACATCCTCACTATCGCAAAAGAAAATATCTCCTCAGAGCAAGAAGAAAGTAACTAAAGTGGTAGGCAGTAAAATAGTTGTGAGTGAGAAAATTCCAAAGCTGTCCTCTAAAGGACGAGTTAAAAAATCAGCAGGGAAAAAACCTGTCAAGGTTACAAAAGCTAAATTTATGAATTTGCTGGCTCTAGGACAGAACAGCACATTACAGCTTTTACCAAGACTAACAAAACAAGAAGCCAGATATTTTGCAACATCAGACATTTTGTCTGCTGCTAAAATATCTTTAAGCAATAAACATTCACAGTTACCAAAAATAAAAAAAGGAAGAAAATCAGCTTCAGTGTCACAAACAACAGCTAGATCTGCAAAGACTCTAAAAAGTAAGAAAATTAGCTTACTGTCTGTAGGAAAGAAGAGATCAAGGAAACCATCAACTGTTGGGTCTCAGAAAATCAGATCCTCTACATCACCAAAGAAAATAGGGAAGAAAACGCCGAAAAAAATTGCTGATAACCAGAAAAATTCAACATTATCAGAACAAACAAAATCTACAAGTGTAATTATTTCACCAGCAAAATTGACTAAGGTAAGTAAGAATAAAGAGATTAGGAATAAGATTGGTTTGGACTATCTGGGACAAAAGAAAGCATCAGAAGTTACTTCACAAGATAGTTTTAGAACACCAAGAACCAAGTCTTCAATATTAGCCAAGAAAAAGGACAAGAAAGTGCCTAGTAAATATAAACTCCCTGGAAAACCACATTCAGATAAGATAAGTTCTGACAAAGTAAAAAGGAGAAAATCTATTTTATCATTGGTAAAGCTTACAGAAGATTCAGAAGATCTTAATTTTGTTCTGCAAGGACAGAATGAAGAATCAGAATCACCAAGTGGATATAAAATGCAGAAAACCAAATCTTCAGAACAAAAGAAAATGCACAATAAAATTTTAGGGAAACAATTGTTTAGAAGTCCTCAACTATTAATAGCAAGAGTCTCTGCCACATACTCACCAAATATCTCTAGAATTTCCAAGGTAAAACAGATTACTAAAAAATCTTTAGAACATGCTGAGACATCAAAACTAGTAACTGGTAAATATGAAACAGAGGCAGCCAGTAAATCTTCATCATCAAAGAAAGCAGGGACAAAGAAGGGAGGAATAATCAGTGAAACATATAGGGCACTATCAAACAAGGTAAATCCAAAAATATCAACAAGGGGGAACAGAACAAAATCTGTTTCTCTATCTCCAAAAATTACCAGAAATAGTAGATCTAAAAATATGAAGACAGTTGTTGTGGCTACTTCAAGAAATGAAGAATTAAAACTATCACCTAAGGAAAATAAAACACACAAAACCAAACTCTCTGCAGTAACAAAGGGAACAAAGAGAACAGTAAAGCAAATTTCCAGTAAAATACATTCAGACAAGGTAAATTCAAAGGCATATGTAAAAATAGATGGAAGCAAGTCTTCACCAACAAATAGAAGAAGTAAAAAGACAACAAATATAAGGAACAGTTTAGTTTCTCAAGGACAGAAGAGAAAGTCAAATCAACTAACAGGAAGACAGAAAAATAATGAAGTCATACCCACAGATGTCTCTAAAGCACACACTAGCAGGGTGAAATCTGCAGACGGTGCTAGTGTTGTGTTATTTAAGAAAGCTGAACAAGTATACACAGTAAATAGGTCATTTAATAATTCTCAGCCACGAAGAAGCATTAGTACTGTACGGCCATTTAATTTTGTCAGTGCGTATAATGGTAATAAAACAACACCATCAGCACAACATAAGAGAACGAGCGATACATCTTTAATGACATCTGATATCATTTATGCCAGTCAGGCACGGAATATCTCATCATCCACAAGGGAAACTGCACGAGCATCACCAGAACTACATCATATTTACCATAGACTTGGAAGAAGATCTTTATTCTCATCAGATATCACTGACAGTAACTACTCTCCACAAACTTTAGCAGAAAGGAAAGTTACAGTACCATTAGATACAGAAATTGCTGAGAGCCATTACAGAAGAACAGAAAAGATAAGCCCATTGCCAGAGGTAATCAGAACAGAATCATACATATATAATGTTAGTTATACAACAAATGATACGGAAAACGGATTGCTAGTTAAGAGAGCAGCAAAGTTACGACAGGCTTCACCTCAGGATGTCACATTTTCAGAACGGAGTAAAAAGATGTCAAAATCAAAAGTATCATTTTCATCCTCAGTGGGTAGTGCTGATGATCACACAAGATACATAAATAATAGTCCATTCACATTGCAGGGGAAATCGGCAGTATCAAGTATGTACATCGACAGTGACAGAGACATTGGTTCCAATAGGGAATCTCTAAGCATTAGTCAGCCACTGCTTTCATGCAAGCACCTTGTTACAACAGATTCAAGATCAAGCAATCAAAGGAACTCGCATATGGTTTCTGAAAGAGACAGTGATGAGAAAAGTGTTGGAGGTTCTTCCACAAAAGAAGGACACAGTGTCGGAGCAGAAGAGGCAAGCGTGGCTATAAGTAGAAAAGTAGAGGAAAATGAAGAGTTACAAGAAAGTAGAGATAACAGTGATCTGTATGAGGAAGAAATAGAGAATGATAACAGTAAATACCTTATCCATAATTCACACTCAAAACAGTGCATAATTTCGTAGAAAATAAATAGTTTAAAATGTGGCTATATTTAATAACCATAGTCATTGTAATGGTTTGATAAATGTTTCTTTAATCTACAAAAAGCTGTTATGTGTATAAATAATAAATGTCATAATAGGCTGGGCAGCTATTGTGAGCAAGAGGGATAAAAACACAGATCCTTGTCCATATTCATTTTTATATTTGGATGACTATGATTATCCTATTTGTTCAGTTGATAATCTGTTTTGTGAACTTTCTCAAATTCTGCAGGAGACTGCAGGCTCTTTATTACATGTCCACTTAATTATATCTCTTTAACATGTCTAAGGAAACATTAGGTTTTAAAAAAAAAAATTGTTGCTAAGCTGCCTGAAGTTTTTAGGCTCAAAACTGCATCGTGGTATATTTTATGATTGTGAAGTAAAGCTTGGGAGTGTGATTTTTACCACATCACACACCCAATGTCGATTGGTCTGTGAAAATGTGTGGCTTTCTTCATATGCTTGATGCACCAAAGATGTGAAAGTGGTCCTTGATCAGTTGTTACTTTTTGGTCTCGATATCCTAGTACAGCAGTCCGACCCATTCATTCTCCATCCTACGATGCAGCTGCCACCTCAGTGTCTCGCTGCTAAGTGAACCTAGTAAGAGTTGATTGGCATATATTTTTTTCTGTGTGCCCCACAACCGGTTTTCGCATGCTTGTCCATGTTTTACACCCATTTCCAAAAGGTGGTTCATCATTGCTGACTCTTTTATGTCAACATCTCTGGAATGTAGTGCTTATAACTTTTCATGAAAATAGAGATCAGATTCAATGTACATAATGTAACTAAACATGATATTCTGGTTTTATCTGACTAAATTTATATCTATTTCACATTGTAGTATCCCTGATGATAGAAAGGTCGTGGGTTTGGTTCCTGACAGGTTCCAGACTTTTTTCAAAAATGACCCTGGCTCCCAGGTCAACCCAGCCTTGAGTGGGTACCAGGGGCAGTCCTGGGAAGTAAAGGCGGCTGACATGATGCTGACCACATCACCCACCAAGTACCATTCGGTTTGTAAAATATAGGTCTAGCCCTATATACCCAATACACCTACTGCTCAGTAGTATGGTTGATGAATTTCCAGTCATGCACATTTGTTTGAACAAGTATTTAAATAGCCTGCACACTTCACTTACAATGTACATATACCTGATCTACAGAATTGGTTTCTAATCCCTGGTTGTGCTATTGTATACAGTACATATTTGTATTAACTGTCATTGTTTGAGTTTCACATATTTCTAAATGAGGTCAGTTCAGGCTACCAGTAATTTGTTGTGAGTTACCGGTAATTTGTTCTACACCTAAAACCTACTTCGGGAATGTAAAGTAATATTAGTTTTGTTCTATGCCCTTAAGTTGATTCTGTTAATTTTTATAAAAATGAAAGTGGTTTGTAAAGTAATGATTATAATATTTATAGGCTGCAGTGCAGCTGAAGAAACATTAACATTTTTATAGTAATGTAATTTTTATAGTAATATGTTATATTTATATTATTTTTTTGACTTGATAATATATGAATTGTATACTCTTTTCAGTAGTACTTAATGGAATTATATCCATGTAGCATAATATAACTACACATATTTAGTTGCAAAGCGGTTGCAGAGTGGTTACAATTCAGGTCTCTCATGCTGGAGATTTGGGTTCAGATTCTCGGTAAATGATGGATGTTTTTTCTGTCGGATGCAGCATTAAAAATTAAAATATGAACAGGTCATACTGACTGCACTAGGCTTGTAGCCCTAAATCTTCAGGTTCAAGACTCCCCCATCCTACGCTGCTTTAAACAATGGTAAATGCAGGCAATAAATATAGTTTTTTCATTGTCTATTCATATACAGTTTGTGTAAATATAAATTAGTTGTAATGCACATCATAAATACATTAATCTTTTTATAATTTTGTTGCATTATTTTAAAAAAAATAATTTTCTTGAAGTATATCTATTTAGCATAATATGACTGCACATATTCATATGCAATTATTGTAACAAAAAGTTGTAGTTAGGATGTAGATATTTTTTGTATATCCACATCCTAAATGTGTTAGTAAATTGGAAAGTGTACCCTTTGTTGTATGCTTTTTGTTTGTTTATAAATAATTGTATTCTAGTTGTATTTCTGGGCAGTACAATAACATATAATTGTGAACAGTTGTATAAATAAATAAATTAGTTGTATATCCACATTTGACAAATGTTTGTAAATTTAGAATTAGAACAGTTTGTTGTATACTCAAGAATAGATGCAATAAAACAAGCCAACTTTTTATGAACAGATAGCACCACTACTAATTCCTTTACCAGCTCATTTTAACTAATTCCAGACAAAGACAATTACCAAAACAAAAACAAAAAGAGAAATGAAAAATTATAATGAGATTGCAGAGTGAAGCATTTGACTTATTGAGGTAAGAAAAGATTATAAATAATAAAATCAGGAAGAAGATGGGGGTACTGGCAGTGCTAGATTTGATTAGAAAATGTGAAATGGTTCTGCCATCCAGCTTAACTGCCGACAAACAACACCCCTCAGTGATAAATATAGATGAAGTGCAAATCCAAAGAGAGACCTGCCATATAATTGATGTTGAAATACGAGAGTCCCTGGCAGCACGGTATAAAACTGCACCTATTTTGATGCAGTTATTGTTGAAAAAATGTTTTCTTGGTTGTATATCTACATCTTAAACATGCTAGTTATGTTAGAATATACACTGTTTGTTGGTTTTGTTATATTCCCAAATGTCTGTCAATTTCACTACAGCTGTTGTGAAAAATATTTGCTGCAGTTGCCAGAAAACTAGACTGGGCAGCAGAACTAACTATTGCCTTGTGAATAGCTGTTTTCTTCTTCTCCTGCAAGGTCTGCACACAAATTTACTTTGCACATAATTATATTTTGAAAAGTAGTACACATTTACTTGGTATTTGTTATATAGACTATTTTATATCATCCACATTTTGTGAAATTTAGTTGAAACAATTTTTGAATGATTTCTTGATATCAATATCACATATATAAGACACTGTTAAGACCAGTGGCTCTGAGACCTGGAGTACAGCTAAAAGAGACAAAGCCTTCTCATAAATTTTTTAGAAGTCTTAGACAAATCTTTGGACCCATCATAAATGCAAACAGTGGAGATTAGAGAGTGACAAGTAACAATGAAATTCATTGTCTCTCCTAATTACATACTGGCAGTATGTAGGCTGATGACCACAATAGTTGGGGAATCTAGAGAGAACGGCAGATAACAGAGAGACAAAAACTTGGTACACACAAAAAGTTGAATGGAAGTAGAACATGTGACAGATGAAGAGGATGGTGGAAAGATAATAGGCAGGCAGACCTACATTCACTTGATGTCACCAGCTAGAGATGGCCAGTCATAGAAATGATAGGAGGCAGGTGAAATCTGCATTAATAAACCTCAAGGATCAGGTATGCTGAAAAAAAAGAAGAATCTTTGAATGATCCAGCTAAGCTCTCCAAAATCTCAATAAAGCTATCATTAAAGAATTCAACAAAGTTTTACGAATTCTTGTTAAAGAAATCTCTGAAGGATCTTATTTCTGTAACACTGGCAGCTGTACAAGGTTTTATATTTTGAATGCCTTGCTGCACAATTCGTTTATATCACATACATAATGTATAGTGGTTGATTAATTTATCTTTGAGAAAACCACTCTTTTATGATTCCTTTTGCTAAGTTACACGAGAGCTGAAACAGCTTTTTCAGGATTTATGTATTCATATAGCACAAACCATTTGTTGTTGTTTTTGTAACAGTCATTTTCTTCAATTTCTACTGGTGATATTATAGTAAACCACACATATTTTTTAACACTTATGTTGCACAAGGAATGAAACTGTAACTCAAGCGATGACCTTCATGGATCTGTGGAACAGTTTACATGCCAAAATACAGAATCTGAAACTGAATCTTTTGCAACTTCATCATCATCATGTAGCAGGTCCTTTTCAAAATCCTGCTCTCATCCCAGTTTGCCTGAAGGAAACAGTCTCTCACCAGCTCTCCCACCTCATGTACTTTCAAATTCAAGAAGTTTCTTATATCCTGGGCCCATCATCATGTTGGTCAGCCTCCGCTCCTCCGTCCTGGAGACATGCCTTCTGCTGTTAATCTTTCTAGTTTTTGCAACATTGGTGTGTGAATATATGAAACCAAACTGTAATATTTTTGTGGTGAAATGGCAGGCAGTATAATGATCTAATTTATAATTATTGCAGTAGTTAGAGGAGCAGCTAGCTGAATGGTTAGAACGCTGATCTTTCATTCATGAGACCTGGGTTTGAATTCTTGGTAAGGTTGGGGATTTTTTCTGTCGGGGGGCAAAAATAAAACCCTCACCTGCACAGTCCATGATGACAGTACTTGTCATGCCGCTTTAAATCCTCTGGCTCAAAGACCCCCTACCTACGCCGCAAAAGTGCTATAATAAAGGCAGTTATAGCAGTTTTGGCAGTAGTAAATGTTATGTTGTTTAACTGTAGAGAAGTGGTGAGGCATGATCGTCCGGTTGCGCAATTATTGTGAGGCAACCATTGATCTGAAAAAGGTATCATGTGATATTTTCCTTTTCATCATTTTGCTGTTGAAAATATGTGTGCATAGCTATCCATGTAAACTGGTAGTTTTTACATGTCACAGTTTCTGCCTGAGTGAACATACTCATGAAGCGAGCGTTCTTTTAGCTTTGTTTGAGATATAAGTTGAGCGCTTACAACCATTATCTGCATGCCTTATCATTGCCACAGAGGCAGAATTTACATTTGAGTTTTTTTTTATCTGTGAGAATCTTTACAAATTTAGACCTGAATATTTTTAGAGTGTCTGAATTGTTACTTGTCACTTATCATGTTTCTGAAAATACTGTTATATTTTTGGCAATTATCGTAAATATAAAAATCACAGTAACCATACCTTGTTAGTGACTCATATTATTAAACTTTTCATTTGCTTAACTTAATGAATTATAGACTTGATGTGAGGAAATATTAGATTCTATTTTTCAACTAAGAATAATACCTTTCAAAGTTGTTAATTAAAAACTTTACATTATGTTTGTTGTTGTTGTTGTTATGCTTACTTTTTCTACAGTTAAACAAGGGTATGCCCTGTGTTATTTCCTGTGATATTGTAGATTTTAATACAGCCATTTTCATTTATTAGAGAATGCAGTCCATCTCTGTTTTTATTTATATAGTTTTGTTGAAACTTTTTCTTGAAGATTTCATTTTCTGTGATGCTGCTGTCAATGTAAGCGTTACTGTGTAGATTTTTAACACTTTAAAATATTCAAGAATATATTTCAGCTTGAAGATAAACTTTCTGTGCTACTGCTTAAATAAAGTTGCTTTTCGTATCTTTAGTGTCCTCTTCTACGAAATAAATCATTGTCTACATTTTAAGTGTAAATGGTAGAAAGGGAGCTAGTACTTATGTTTGGAAGTGAATCTTTTTTAGAAAGCTGATTCTTGAAAAATTATATGGAAGCTGCAGATATTCTTTTTTATAGATGAATGATGAAATCATTATAAACAGATTAAAAAGCGTAATGAAGGTGTCATGAAAGAAATTAACCTTTGAGGCAAACTAATTACCTGTCTCATGTGTAGACGATCTACATTCATTGGTCACAATGTGATAAGAGAAAATTGGAGTATGATGTGACAATAGGGTACTTGGAAGAGAAGATAGACAAGGAGATCAAGAGAGAAGATGGGCAGTTTGGTATGATCGTATGTTAAACACATCAGCATTAGAAATGATTGGCAATACACGGTCAGAAGGCTGCGAACAACCATGATCACCAACGCCACTCAAAATGGATTAGTTAGTTAGTTAGTTAGTTAGTTGGGTTATCATCATTGCACTCCGGACATGTCCATAGGTGCTCAGATCCTCCCCTCAGTATGAACCCCAACGTCCGATGGCTAATAGTACCAGTTCTATGTTGATTAACAAGTCTTCTGGCGTAGCTGGTGTGCGTCTCGTTTTTTGCTGTGCCGATCTTAATTCCCAAGTCTGCCATTTTGGCGAGTGATGTGGATTCACTGCCACCAAAGTCCTCTATCCTTCCCATTTCTCTGAGGACATTGATAATATCAGCGTGATCCATAGGCTGACCGTCGGTAGTGAAAAATGGATTATTAAAAGGAAGTGTGATATGAAGTTCCAGATATAATAATAGGTAGCCACCATGGTGTCTTGGAGGAGAAGAGAGACAAGGAGATCAAGAGAGAAGATGGGCAGTTTGGTATGATCGTATGTTAAACATCAGCATTAGAAATGATTGGCAATACACCGTCAGAAGGCTGTGAACAACCATGATCACCAACGCCACTCAAGATGGATTATTAAAAGGAAGTGTGGTATGAAGTTACAGATATAATAATAGGTAGCCACCATGGTGTAGCGGCTAGATGCTTGCTTGCGTATCCAAAGGTTATGGGTTCAGATTCTAACAGAGCCTGGCTTTTTTTTACAGAAATGCCCTCGGCTTCCAGATTGACCCAGCCTTAAATTGGTAGCAGGTAAAGTCCTGGGAAGCAGAGATGGCCGGCATGATGTTGATGAAATCACCCACCGAGTACCGATTAGCCTATAAAATTTAGGTCTAGCCCTATATGCCCAATACACCTTTAGGTGCAAAAAAGGGTCCTTTGCTATCATAATAATAAAACTTTGCTACTCAAAGCAGGACTTGCTGGTTTTTGATCATCAGGAAAAATCTGTACTTACTTACTTACTTACTTGGTCTATCCTCTTCTACCTAGGTGTGTAGAGGTTTGCCAGAGAGATCACCACAGACTTCTCTGTCAGCATTTTCTTGTTACTGACGAATGATCTATGATTACTAAAACTGATGTTCCTAACACTTTAAGAGACCAATTTTGGCCTTGTCAGACGCATGATTTTATCTGAATTATTGTGTGTTATTTAATACTTTTGTCTATCTAAACCTAATCATTATACTATTTAATTTAAAAAACAATATTTGTGTTTGCAAATTATGGAGTACCATTGTATTTCTTGCTGAGCTGACAAAATGTATTATGTGTGTATGTTGACTATTTTGAGTCTACTTAAACCCTTATACATTTAATGATTGTTATACCTGTGTTTGTACATTTTTTGTTTCTACATTTTGAATCTCCACCTTTTTTGTTAATATTAGTGTTTATATCTAAAACATTTTTACTCGTTACATTTTACTGCCATTAGCTGATTATGCTTATCATTATCACTCATGTATCTTGTTATGTTTCTTCCACATCAGTTGTGTAATCATACCAGGTAAATCAGGGTACTTGTTTTGTAACCCAGTCTCACTCTGCCTCATAGAATGACAGTAGATATTTAGTTTTAAATTTAGTATTAACTTGTTATATCCATCTAAACATAGCCATAATGATGATAATGATAGCAATGATGATGATGTTAATAATTGTAACAACAATAATAATAATAATAGACATTATGTTTGCATATGTGACACCAGCCGATGTGCAGAAAATATTGATTTAGGAGCATATACACTGGAAGCCGCTCAGTGGCTGGTCATTTTGTTAAATTCCCTCTCTAGGCGGCAGTTTATAAAAAAAAAAATTAAAAAATTGACAAATCGTTTGCAAGTCAGCCCAAGTGGTAATTTTTTTAATGTAAACAGGGCGCAACCTGTCTGAGAAAATTTTAGTAAATGTTTAATTTTTAAATTTCTTAAATAATGTGGACACAAATAGTACATTGCACAATTTATTGCCTGGCAAATTTCGGTTTATCTTGTCAGGTGCATTACTACAAAGTTACATCAACTTAAATTTCTGTATTTATTACTAATTTTTTTTATCTGTCTAAATAAAACAGTATATGTAGCACATAACAGTAGTTGTAATAGTAGTAGTAGTAATAATAATAATACTATTACATCTATGTATCTATGTTACACAGCAGAGCATATTTACTTCTATTTCATGTCATTGTTATACAGTTTGAAAAGCACCCTGATACTATTCCTTTTATGACTACCGGAGCCGCCATGGTGTAGATCTGACAAAGCCCGACTTTTAAAAAAGAAAAAAAAAATGACCCTATCTACCAGGTCGACTTAGCCTTAAATGAGTACGAGGAAAAGTCCTGGAAAATAAAGGTGGCTGGCATGATGCAGACCACAGCACCCGCTGAGGGCCTGCAAGTTTATAAAGATTGGTCTAGCCCTATATGCCCAGTATGCCTGAAGGCATGGAAAAGGGTCCTTCACTTTATTATCACTTCTCTACTATGACAGTTTTTAAGGCAGCAACAATCTTAGTCTTGGTTTATTGTATGGTTTACTTAATTATTAGCAATATAAATATTTACAGTCTTCATTGTTTTACATCCTTTTCTCTGTGATTGATACTATTCATTGTTTGTTGATGCCATTTTTTACGCTGTATTTTATTAGATGATTTAAAATGAAAGCCTTAAATTTGTGATAGTAATTACAATAACCATGATATAATTTTGTAACTTGTCACTTTTGTTGTTAAGGATGTCAAGAGTGTTAAGCACATGCAATCACGGTGCAGACAAACACAGTGAAATAATAATGACAGTTTAAAGATGCCCACCCAACTTTTGACATGCACCAAAAGGAGCAGCATTCTGTTATCCATTTTTTTTATCAGACCTCTAGAAATTTACCAATCGGCGAATGGAGGTTCAGTATGGTGATGCATGCCTGTCAGTCCAGCAACGGGTTTATGAGTGGAGAAGGAAGTTTTAAAACTTCTGTGACAGGCTGTTCTCCATTGAGTCAGGCACACCAAGTAGTGACTCCAGAGTTGATTGCAAGCCTTTGAAGATCTGATACAGTAAAATCACTGATTGCTATGTAATTGTAATCAACACATTTCGTTTGATTTTTTCACAGAGTAGAATTCACATTCAATTGCACTGTTTTAATTAACATTGAACGTATTTTCTCTCATTTTTATAAACATTTGCCATAAGTCACTTTTAGTTAAAAAGTATTATGCTTTTGTGACTGCATTTGGCAATTTTTAGGAAAGTAGCAGAGCCTATTTTTAAATACATTGTCTTCTGACTGAGGAGCGACTGGCCAAGTGGTTAGGGTACTGAACTCTCATGCAGGAGATCCCGGTTTAATCTACAGTAAGGACTGGATATTTCCCCCTGCTGGGTGGGGGGGGGGGGGGGGGGGAATTAAATAAAAATCTTGGCCTGTACATTTTATGGGATTACATGGCTGTGAATCCTGGACAATCGGTAGGTAGGCCAAACAATTTCTAGAGGCCTCAGAGATGTGGTTTTACAGAAGAATGCTAAGAAAATCTTGGACAGCTAAAAAGAGCAACCAAGAGGTTTTGAAAGAGGCAGGAGCCAGAAGACAACTTATCACAGACATCAGAAGGAGACAGTCATCATTTTGCGGCCATGTTTTGAGAAGAGGGAAAATAGAACATGTTGTGACCACTGGAAAGATCTGTGGAAGGAGGGATAGAGGAAGACAATGAGAGAAGATGCTTGACAGTCTTGTTGCATGGAATGGAGGTGTGTGTGTCTGCACACGAACTGATACATGCTGCAGGAGATCGCAGATTGTGGAGAGGCATGATCGCCCACGCCAGTCGCCAAGGCACATGATGATGATGATGATGACTATGCATGCAGCTGTAAATCCTTAAACTTGTGACCTCACTGTCCTACACCATCCAAGAAGTTGCAAATAAAGGCAGTGAAGACAGAGACTGACTTACCGTCTTCTACCCATTTGTAATTCACAATAGAGGATGTCATAAGTAGGCTTATTACATAGAAAATTGTGGTTTTCAACAACTTTGTATACTTTTTAAGTCCCTTCTTGACATGCAAATGCACTAACTTCTATGCCACATCAGCTTGTAAAATGTACATTGTTATATTTTTCTCCTCTTTTTCTTCTTCTCTAGTCCTGTTCTGACTTTCACTTCAGGTGTTGAAGAGGCATTGAGCCTGAGCTTTGGTGTGTGCTTCGTAGATGCTAGTATTTACAGCCTCCGATGTACCACAATTCATCGCTTGCATTGTCAACCTCTGGTACTCTTTATATTGTGTCTAAGTGACAGGACTGTCTTGCACACTATCTGGTGGTAGCTTTGACACATGTCCGAACTATTTGATGTGTGTCTCCTGATATAGTTTAGTACTAGTTCCGTTGCAGCTTGTTTCTCAATATGATCATTTCTAGTTATATTATATTAAAGCAACATAATTTATTTTGTTAAACCGCACACATATGATATATTATTCTCTTTTAGTTTGGTGCCTTATAACTCCTATGTAATTTTGTAATAGGTCACATTACCATTGACTTCTGCTTTATAGAAATAAACTGCTTAGTAGTCATTTATAGTTATATTATTTTGTTAGTGTTTGTTGTGCGAACTGTTGTGTTCGCTCACCTGCAGTGACAAAAAAGAGTGTTAAAGTGTTGTGTAGAACCTCTGTTGTTATGTGAATGCTAAACATGGACAGTGAACCGAGAAGCTGAAAAACATTTACTCGCGGCAGAGATGTGGTTTCTGAGAAGAATACAGAGAAAATCATAGAAGGATATAAAAAAGCAAACATCGCTGTCCTCATCGAAACTGATGAAAGTAGTGAACTTATTAGAACAGTAAGATAAAAGTCAGTCCACATTTTTTGACATATTATGAGAACTAATGGACTCAGGAACTTGTTAACAATTGACAAGATTGGTTGAAAGAGAGCAAAATACCTGGATGGCCTTGCCAGATAGACGGGGCGAGACAAAAACATTGAACTGATTCATGATTCTGGTGATCGTGTGAGATTTCGAAACATGACAGCCTACGCTTACCGGCACGGCACATGATGATGATTATTGTATTGTACCGGAAAAGCAGGACAAATCCAGGGTCATCAAGAATGATTGCCAGATAGACGGGGCGAGACAAAAACATTGAACTGATTCATGATTCTGGTGATCGTGTGAGATTTCGAAACATGACAGCCTACGCTTACCGGCACAGCACATGATGATGATTATTGTATTGTACCGGAAAAGCAGGACAAATACAGGGTCATCAAGAATGATTGCCGGGATTTTAACTCTTTCAGCAGCAAGTAGTTGTTATTCCAGCACTTTTTATTTCCTAATGAGTTGAGCTTAAAGGAATAAATGCTGAGGTCTGAATAAGTTCAGCAGTTATACTGGGGCAAGAATAGTTAAATATAAAATATAGGTCTTGCCCTTTATACCCACTGCGGCTAAAGGCCTGGAAAAGGGTCCTTTACCTTTGCTATGAATGTGTGGACATTTTAGTGGATCACTGGGAGATTTACTGGTCCCGCCTGTGTGGGTTCCCATCCCCATTTATGTGGGTGTGTGGGGGGGGGGGGAACAATAGACCTACCGCCTCCTCCCCCGCCCAACAAAAAAGCCAGTTGTATGTATGTGTTAACTAATTAGGGGTGTTCCCTTCGAAGTTGGAATGCATTTGCCTGAAAGGCGAGGAACCAACAGTCTGCCTACATATAAGCCATATATGTAAAGCGTATGTGCACACATAACTCAAGTTATGGAACTTAATTAATGTCCAGAAGTGTTCGAACAACCAGAACTTTCCACCCGAGTGAACACAAAAGAAGAAGAAGAAGCAGAAGAATGAGAACAGTTGGAAATCCCGGAAATCATTGCGGACGACCCTTTTTAGAGAGCACTTTAGTTATTAAATCATAAATGCGGCGAAATTTGTAGTGTGCCGCCGCGGAAAATTTACACTGACCTGTCATGGGTTGAAGAGCCTGGCTTAAGTGCTGTTGAAGTACAATGGTAGAGCAGTAGCCAGCATACTTGCCTCACAACCTGGTGATCATCATAGGGGTAATTCCAAATTGGGGCAGATATTAAGCGTTTACTGGGTCTCTCAGGTCGTTCGCCTCTATTCTTATCACCATCAAGTGCCTTGCAGACTGGCATAGATGATAATGGCGTTCTATAATCCGCGATCTTCAACAGCATGCATGCATTACTGTGCTGACACACCTCTATGCTATGACAAATATGGACAATAATCTTCTCACGTTGTCTTCCATTGATAATTCCAGTGGTCACAAAATGTTATAGTTTCCTTCTTCTCAAAACATTACCCAGCCCCACCCCTCACCCCCTCAGTATATCGTTCCAGTCGTCACAAAATGAAGATTGGCTAATAAACAGTATCCTTTCTAGAAAGCTGAAATATTTTGGTCATATCAAGCGCCACGACGGGTTGGAAAAAAAATTATAGCAGAAGGCATGGTACCAGGAAGCAGGGGCAGAGGCCAACCGACACGAAGATGGGCACAGGATATTAGTGATTCCTTGAGTGTGAAAGTGTATGAGGCGGGAGAACTGGCGAGAGACCGAGTTTCTTTCAGGCAGACTGTGATGAGAGCGACGTTCTGCAAAGGACCTGCTTCATGATGATGGTCACAAAATGTTTTAGTTCCCTTCTTTTCATAACACGACCCCCCTTACCCCCCTTCCGTAGATCATTCCAGTGGTTACAAAATGTTCTAGTTCTCTTCTTTTCATAGCATGACCCCGCCCCTCACACCCAGACAGACTACATATGACACCACAACTTCTAGCATGAGAATGGAGGTGGAGGTGGTAAATGCTTCTTTCCAGTGGCTAGAGAACAATAAGCATACACATGTTGAATTGTAACAGACTCTGAAAGCATGCTGAAAAAGGTGAAGACAGGGATACTTCGCGCAGAGTGGCAAGCTTCACTGGAAAGGTCACGGGTAGTGAGCATGCTTTGGATCTTCTCTCCAGGCTATGCCGGCGTGGTGGGTAATGAACAGACAGACAGACAGACAGATTGGCTGGATCTGCACCACTGGGTGGTGAATTGATACATGACAAGGTAGATGCGGTCAAGGCCCTTTGGAAATAAGCAACAGAATTAGTAGAGAAAGAAGATTATTATGACCTGGAGAGAATGAAGCACCAGGATGTAACCAGAGGGTCTGGCCGGCTCACTACACTCAGAGGAAAGGCAAGACGGACATTTAACCTGATTGTGATCGGTACCATCAGTATTGGAACTCTGCGCTGGCTGCTGAAGATGAGGACGGAGCATGCACGGGAATGCCCCGAGTGCTGTGATGTCAATTCTTGACTCAACTCAACTCAACCAAGGTGCCGTCTACACAAAGAAAGTTGTCTGCGGTGGATCTTCAACAGGCTCTGTCTATCGCCAGGGATGTACGTTCTTTCAGACTGCTAATCTTCCATCTCTTGTATCATCCCACTTGTATCGCTGCCTGCCATTGTCTCTCTTGCCCTCAACTGTTTCCTCCAATACCTACTTATGCTATATGTTAGATTAATACAAATAATGTCTTCATTTGGGTGGTTGAGGAAACAAAAAACAAACAAAAAACATGAGGTGTATAACTGTTTATGAGAGGGGCGGGGGTGGCAAGTACACATTTGTGTAAAGAAAAGGCGAATGAATTTAGTGCTCGGGTCGCCGATGCAAAGAAAACATAGAAAAGGTAGGATGGGGTAGAGGGCTTTAAGTTCCCTAACAAAATTTTCCGGGAAAAAAACTGCTGCTGCTTCTTCTTCTTCTTGTTCTCCTCACCTCCTCCTCTACAACAGAACGACGTGTTTATCGTTGATGCAGCCAGAAGATCAAGAACCACAACCTGGTATCTCCCTCGACACTTGGAGCGGTACAAGAGGAAGAAGAAGAATACTCGTATTTCTATGCCCCTCTTGCTTGCCTGCCTTAAACGTATTTCTTCAATTTTTTTTTTTACGAGTGTTCTCTTTCAATCTCTCGAAATCTTGCAATTGTCTCTTTCAACAATTCCTTCTTCAGTTTCAGTCTCTGCAGAACGGCTGTATTTAATAGTTTTTGTTTTCATGAAACATGGCCATTTCTTCTGTATATCAATTGCAATTTCAATTCAATTTTTCAGCTGATTTGTTTTTCCTTTGTGCAGGTTTCCGCCGGTGGCTTCGGCCTTGTGACTCGAAATTCCAACATACCGCGATCGAAACCCGCTGCGAGGATTTTTTCATAGCATGGGTTGTCGCAGGTCTACCTAGCCTAAAATGAGTACCAGGATGTATGTCATGGAGAAGTAAAGACGGCCGGTGTAATTCTGACCACATTACCCACCTAGTGCCGATTAGTCAGTAAAAATATAGGTGCTTTTCCTATATGCCTGATGCGCCTAAAAGCGCGAAAAGGGATCTTTACTTTTACTTTACTTTGTGCAGGTTTCTTTTGCTTATAGTAGGATTGAGTAAACACAAGGCTGAGTTAACATAGGATTGTAGGATGATGAAATAGCATCATCAATCTGCACGTTTCTGACTGACTGACTGACTTTCTACCCCTCCACGACATCACACAAGCGATAAACACCCGATGACACAATGTGCCACCATGTGGGTGAGGATCACCGTGGAGAGGTCCCAGAAACCGCGTTCAGCCTTTAGGCCATATTTATGGCCAGGCTATATTGCGGTCGCTGGCAAAAGCCAGATAACGAAAAATTCCACCCTAAAAAGAACGGGAAATAATAACAGGTAACGTTTCTTATAGAAAGCCGCTTTTGCCACAGCAAGCCTGAAAGTCTCGCCTTATGTGCGCTCATAGACAAAGCATCTTTAGTGTATCTCTGCTCCATTTTTTCTACACCGCCCCCAATACTAGAATGACGTTTAACATATCCCAAAATACCCTATTCAGGACAGGGTGTTGTTTATGAGCCAGTTTTCTACGAATTTCAGATCATGGAGGATATCAATGTTTTTCTTCTTCTTGGTCCATCATCATCATCATCATCGGGTGCCTTGCTGACTTTTGTGGGCGATCATGCCACTCCATAATCCACGATCTCCTGCAGCATGTATCAGTTCGTGTGCCGACACACCTCCATGCCATGCAACAAGACTGTCAAGAATCTTCTCTCGTTGTCTTCCTCTATCCTTCCTTCCACAGATCTTTCCAGTGGTCACAACATGTTCTATTTTCCCTCTTCTCATAACATGGCCGAAAAATGATGTCTGTCTCCTTCTGATGTCTGTGATAAGTTGTCTTCGGGCTCCCGCCTCTTTCAAAACCTCTTGGTTTCTCTTTTTGGCTGTCCAAGGTATTCTAAGCATTTTTCTGGTCCATTCTTAGTCCACTGTGTTATATATAATATTTTGTCTGTAAAAATTCAATGTAATGAGTAAACTTACAATCGGATAATTCTGATTTTAAGGTATGTTTTTTTTAAACCTGTCTAGATGTTAATATTTTGCTCTTGGTGGTAACAATACTTTAGCTATTTAAATACTTTTTTTTAAAGGTTCATTTTACTTCTGTCATTTTTTTTTCCATTACATATTCAAGAGAGGAGAAACTTATTACGAGATTGACTCATTCTATTTGTTTTGCATTATTTTTTAGCTACAAAAGTATGCACCACATACCTAATGTTATGTCTATAAAATTACACATCATGTACTTAATGTTTTATCTATTAAATTATGAACTGTGTACCCAGTGTACTAACAGCATAGGTACGTTGAAACAAAAACTACCACTGCTGCTACTAATACTATACTACTACTATGTTGGTGCTGCTGCTACTACTACTACTATTACTACTAGTACTAGTATACTACTACTACTATACTACTACTGCTACTACTACTGCTACTACTACTGCTACTACTACTAATACTGCTGCTGCTGCTGCTTCTACTGCTGCTACTGCTGATGCTACTACTATCACCACCATAAGCACTACCATGTCGACAATGATATATATATTTAAAAAACGCGCCTGTGAACTAGAAGTTGTCTAAAATAAGCATCCAGCTATCGCTGTTTGAAATCAAGGATCAGAATTCTAGACAAGATGGACATTGCTACCGGGACGGGGGGTGTTTTCAGCCACTCCCCACTTGAACAATTTGACACCCCTCCCCCTCCCCACCATTGCAAGGTTAGGTGGTAAGCGGTGCTAACAAATTTCCAGTCAAACCTCATACACAGATACAAAAACACACACACACACATACTGGCACATTTTTTTGAATGTTAAAAATACCCAATTTCGCCATGCCCCTCCCCCCCCCCCATCCTCTTCCGCCACCAGTGATAATACCCGGCGCGCCCCACATCTCCTACTTTGCTATGCCTCTGCCCTCACGCACAGACGTCGACATTTTCAGTATTTGTTTGTTCATTATTATAATTTTTTTTTTAAAAAATATCCAGAAACCATGATTTGTTAACCCTTTGGCTTGGTACTTTGGATATCGCAACCCTTCGGCCTTGATTCCACGAAAGATACCGTAAATCTGGGAAATATGTGGCTTTTCTGTCTACCCACCGAGTGTGAACCCGGACTACAAGGAGTTCGGCACCCGGTCGCCGCGCAGTCAGGTTTAAACAACTGATCTAGCGCACCACACTGTAATCATTTATACATTTCGCATTTTTTGTATGTTTTCTGAGTGGGTTCTGGGGCCCCATTGTGCGGGAAAACAAGAATTGACCCACTGTCTACCAAGAATCATGTTGTAAGAGTCGACTTATTTGGAGTTCACGGAAGTCGAAGTGCATCTGACTGAGAAGCAAGGAACCAACAGTCTGCATACAATAAAGTCACATCTTTACAATGAATGTGCACGCAACAGTCAGGTTCTGGAACAAGGCTAATATCCAGAGGTGGGCGAACACCCAGAACTTTCCACCGGAGTTTATAGTCGGTGAACGCGAAAAAGAAGAATGCGTATGTTATTGCCATTTACCATATTATTATCATTATTGCTCACTTAAACCAGGCTTAAGCTGCTAATGTCACGGCAGCACCCTGAAAAAATATATAAAGGGTCGAGCTCCGTATCTCCTCGAATAATTTCGTTGAGGCAGTATTTGTCGCATGGGTGTGTCGCCGTGGCATCGACGTCCGATCCGAGGCTTACAGAATTGACAAGATTTGTGCGTGTCGCGAAAACACGGAGGCAGGCGGGCACCCATCCATTTATTGATCCTGCACGGAGACACGGAATCAAATTAGCAACACATTCTGGCAGTACTGGCGTAATTATTCCTGGGTGTCGTGTTTACCCCCCTTTCTCCTGACAGTGTCAAAGTGGATGGTCTCACTCACACGAGATAAATGTGTTGTTATCAGCAGTATTTTGTGCGAATATGTCCGATAGTCGTAAGCTGTGTTAGGGGGTGTAATTTAATTTATTCTAGCGAGTTCGTATTTTTGCGGTGAATATTTCCAGTAGTAAATCCCTGTTATATTTAGGTAAGTTTTGATTTGGTTTGTAAAGTATCTCTTTCATTACCCAACTGATATCAACTTGATATACTTGATAGTAACATTAGTATGGTGCTCTTTCCCTGAAGATTTCTCTGATGCGTAAGGACCTCAAACTCCATTTTCGCCGTCCCTCCAAATATGGAGTAGGGGGGCTCCCCCCCCCCCCCACACACACACACAAATACCTTAAAGGTTCAAGTTAACAGAATATAGACTTCATTGCACCAGGTTTTATTCCATATGGCTCTGTCTCTTTCCACAGAACAAAAAAGTCGCATAAAGCATGATCTCTGTCGCTCCGGCGACGATCCCCAGGAATTACTGCACTTGTGAACTGAACGTCATTGCCCGTGAATTCCGGGGCCCATTGGTTGGTAAAAAAGAGGTGGGAGGGATAGATCCACTGTCCCTTAACAAGCATGACGTAAAAGTCAACAAATTAAGGTTGTTTCCTTCTATGTCTTAGTCATCTGCCCGAGGATCGAGGAACCACCAGTTTTGCATATAAATAAACTAGATATAAATAACGGTTGTGTATGGTGCAAAGCGTAAGCTATGAAACAATATTTAAGCCGAGAAGTAGACGAAAACCAGAACACTCCACTAGAATTTACAACCGTAAGCATTATAAAGCGTTTTGTTTATAATGTCATATAAAAACACATATTCTTATGTTTATTTACCAGTCAGCATATTCATATTAAACACATGGAGAAAAAAGCTGGAGAATTAAGTTAGAAAGATGGGTAGGACATGGGGAGAGCTCCATGCAATGGCGACGAATAAAATGACTTCGCGTGAGTTGGTTGAGGGCCTATGCTCCATTTGGGGGATAGAAAGGCAGAAGAAGATATTCATAGTCATATTATTATCATACTGGCATGATGTTAACCACACTACCAAATGGTCTATAACAATATGAGCCAAGCATCATAAGCCTGAAACGTCAGTCGCCTGTAAAGGGTCCTTCACTTGATTCACATATTATTAATATTGTTATTTTCATTTTTTTTTTAAAGCACTTAGAAAAAGCTCATCAACGAACATTACATATCCCCTCGACACTTCGACAGAGCTCTTTAACGAACATTACATCTCCCCCCGACACTTCGACAGAGCTCATCAACGAACATTACATCCCCCCCCCCCCACACACACTTCGACAGAGCTCAGCAACGAACATTACATCTTCCCCCGACACTTCGACAGAGCTCATCAACGAACATTACATCTCCCCCCGACACTTCGACAGAGCTCATCAACGAACATTACATCCCCCCTCCCCCTGACACTTCGACAGAGCTCATCAACGAACATTACATCTCCCCCCGACACTTCGACAGAGCTCATCAACGAACATTACATCTCCCCCCGACACTTCGACAGAGCTCATCAACGAACATTACATCCCCCCCCCCCACACTTCGACAGAGCTCAGCAACGAACATTACATCTCCCCCCGACACTTCGACAGAGCTCATCAACGAACATTACATCTCCCCCGACACTTCCCCCCCCCCCCCCGACACTTCGACAGAGCTCATCATCAACGAACATTACACCCCCCCCCCCCTCCCAGACACTTCGACAGAGTTCATCAACGAACATTACGTCTCCCCCCCCCCCCCCGACACTTCGACAAAGCTCATCAATCTCACCCCGAAACTTCGATGAGGTACAATGTGGAAGAGAAGAAGAAAAAGAAGAAGAAGAAAAGACTAAGTTCCATTGCGCCCAATTAGAAAACTTTTTTAGTGCGTCTGCGCCCCTTTACATTTAGTGTGTCTGTGTGTGTTTTTTTGTGTGTGTGTATGCGCGTGTGCGCACGCGTGTGTGTTTGCGTGCGTTAGTGCATGCGTGTGTGTGTGTATGAATTTATACGCACAATAATGTCACGTTAAAAATATCTTTCTCACTCCCTTTCTTGCTTTCTCTCAACCTCTGTATATGTGTTTGTCTATGAATGTTTGTGTGGGTATATGTGTTTATCTATGTATGTTTACGTGGGTATATGTGGTTGTCTATGTATGTTTGTGTAAGTATATGTGTTTGTCTACGTATGTTTGTGTGGGTATATGTGTTTGTCTATGTATGTCTGTGTGGGTATATGGGTTTGTCTATGTGTGTTTGTGTGGGTATATGTGTTTGTCTACGTAGGTTTGTGTAGGTATAGGTGTTTGTCTATGTATGTTTCCGTGGGTATAGGTGTTTGTCTATGTAGGTTTGTGAAGGTATATGTGTTTGTCTATGTAGGTTTGTGTAGGTATAGGTGTTTTTCTATGCATGTTTGTGTAGGTATATGTGCTTGTCTATGTAGGTTTGTGTAGGTATATGTGTTTGTCTATGTATGTTTGTGTAGGTATAGGTGTTTGTCTATGTAGGTTTGTGTAGGTATATGTGTTTGTCTATGTAGCTTTGTGTAGGTATAGATGTTTGTCTATGTAGGTCTATGTAGGTATAGGTGTTTGTCTATGTAGGTTTGTGTAGGTATAGGTGTTTGTCTATGTAGGTTTGTGTAGATATATGTGTTTGTCTATGTAGGTTTGTGTAGGTATATGTGTTTGTCTATTTATGTTTGTGTAGGTATATGTGTTTGTCTATGTAGGTTTGTGTAGGTATAGGTGTTTGTCTATGTATATTTGTGTAGGTATAGGTGTTTGTCTATGTATATTTGTGTAGGTATATGTGTTTGTCTATGTAGGTTTGTGTAGGTATAGGTGTTTGTCTTTCTAACTGGAACTGACTGTGCTGGCTATTTTTAATTAGGAACCGACAATTGATTTTTTTTCTTTAGCACAGAGATGGATTCTTTTCCAAGGCTAGAAATCCGATCAACCGCCACAGCATTGGGGGGAGGCCAGGGGCGCGGGAATTGGGTGGGGGGGGGGGGGGAGGGGAATGCAGCCTCTTGAGCCACCACCTTCCCAGATCTTGGCGCAACCAACCCCACTCACACATAGTTTGTAATGGGAACAAGCAGCCCCTGTCTAACTATGTGTAGATGCATTTAACAAAATATTATTTCAAACAAAACGTCCTAACGGTATATGGGGCCCCGGGCAACCGATATGCTGGGGCCCCAACTACAAACACTCTTCTTTTTCTTGTCGTCTCACTGATAACTAAGTTGTAGACCAGTGTCGAGGTTTTCTGTATTTGTTTTGCGCTTCTCTGATGGCTCGGGTGATAGATTTGTTCATTTTGTTTTAGTTACGCCATTTATCCATATCTGACTTGGTCTTCCTGTTACCTTCCTCCCAGACAATCACAGAAATAATGAAATGTAAATGGTCGATAATGTTAAAATATATTTTTTTTATTGGCAGTTCGTTCGTAAAGACGGTCCTGATTTCATATATATATATATATATATATAAAATATATATACATACATACATAAGTAGAACCTCACTTAACGAGCACCTCGCATAACGAGTAATGCGCATAACGAGCAAAACAAATTGTAAAAAAAAATGACTTGCTTAACGAGCGACGTTTCGCATAACGAGAGTAGTATAGGAGGAGCCGCTCCACGCGTAGACGTCATCACTTCCGGCACCTCAGCACCTCCGGGGCACCTCCCGGCACCTCAGCACCTCCGGGGCACCTCCCGGCACCTCCGGGTCGCCTCCGGGTGGCCACCGGATGGACACTGGACACCGGATGGACACTGGTGCGCCGGATGGACCCTGGACACCGGATGGACCCTGGCCACTGGAGCGTTGGGTGGACACTGGCTGCCTGGCCCCGGAAGTTCAAAGGGTCAATTATTTGTTTGTCCCCAGAATGCGAAATGCAAGTTGTCAAGGGCGTCAAGGTTTGTTTGTTTCTTTAAAAATAAAACCTTGTTTTTTCTAGATTTTCTCTAGAATTTTCTTCTTAGAAGTTATATTTTTCTTCCCAGAAGTCATTTTTTACACCAGATTTTTGCCAAATAATTTTTTATTAAAAAGAGTATTTTCCCAAAATATATTTTGGTCTGGAACACCTCAGGGGCATTTTGGGGGCACTGAAAAAATCCTGTAGGTTTCTTTTGTAGGTCTTTCTGTCTATCCCTGTCT